>JABFPK010000796.1:0-13697 GCA_022817445.1 Habroteleia sp. ZL-2020
AGTGAGTATTGCGGGGCAAAAGCTACCAGCAGGACCCCTCGTCGCCAAAGTTTATAATAGCAGCCTTATCCAAGTTACTGACGTACCCAGCGCTGTTGTAGGTCATGCCTGCCAATTTAGAGGTTAGTAATTTCATCGAACAATGTAATTTACGCACAAATAAGTAATAATTTAATCAACTAACCACCGCGCGAAGCCCATTGTACAATTTATTTCCATATACATAAAGAAAGTCACTATACTTTCAAATATAATTTTATTTTCAAATCAAATAAAGTCAGGAAGTCCAATAAAAATTATGTTCTATCAATCGAATAAAATTGGAGCACCTAACGTGTAAAAGTCTTCTACATATAATAAGTGGTAATTGAAATAGGCATTATATAAAGGAGATGCTATATGTATATAACGTAAATAACGTTTATAAAAAATCTTTTAAGCCTTGAAACGTCGGGTAAAATAGATTAAATGATAGTTTACAGGATAGTTTATTTGTAACATCGTTTGGAGGATGAGTGGACGTTTACCACACGCGTTGCAGAATTTTAAAGCCTTCTCAAAGTCAATTAATAAATTATAGAACGTTATTTCGTTATATATGCTAGGCAGCTTCATAGCATAACGCTTATATTCTGACCATTAGCAATATATATCGTTAATAGCCTACAATAAGCAAAAAACGCATCCCTTAATCGATGTAAAAAAAGTGATTTTCATACGTGGGCCATTTTCTTAAATTATGTCTCAAAGAAAAGTAGAAAATTATCTCTGGAGAAATAACATTCTTCTACAATTTCCTAAAGTTTAGTGTAATTTGGCCTGTTTGAAACCCTTGAAAAACCATGTTAAAGGAAAGCATGTTTTCAAGTTAAAAAATCAAACTTTTGAAAGGTTCTCCATGATGTTTGATACGAAGGTTCTGTTAAAAAATACATGCTTTTGCATGCCGAGTGGCCAAGTAAATGATAAAAGAGCGAGTTTTTGATTCTAGCGATATCAAAAGACCTTTTAAAAAGATTATGGAGACACTTTTGAGTGTTAGAAAAATATTATTAAACAACAAAGTACAAATGCAGATATAAAGCAATTATCTGCAATGATATAAAATGGTAATGCTACCAGTACATATTAAATATTAATAATATCTTGTTTAAAAAACAGTCGATGCTAGTGCTGCTGGCGAAGGTCAACTAGAAATCTCTATCAACGAAGGGGAAGTACCAAATCACGTGCAAGTTGTGGGTGGGGGCCGGTGTCTTGTATCCTTCACGCCTGATGTCGCGAAATTACACTACATCGATATTAAATTTAACGGTGAAGCCGTCCCTGGCTGTCCTTTCATCTGCAATGTATCCGACACGAGTCGGGTTACACTCAGTCTGAATCACTTGGAATTAATACCAGTAGATCGGCCTGCTGTCTTCCACATGGCAGTTGACGGAAGTGGTAGCGCAGAACTCTCGGTTTCAGTTAGAGGTAATGACCATTCATAGATATCAAAATTCATTTTTATTTACATAACTTTCATTTCCAATTAAAATATAGTAATATTCTTCTTTGTATAAAATACATGAAGATAAAATGTTTCTAAAATGTTAATTTTGAAAAATTCAATGCAATATTTCATGAGTCTATTGTATTATAATGAGGAAGAAGTTTTTGAATGTTTTAATGTCTTTAAATTACAATTTAGAGGGCATTTTCTTAAGGAATAATTTAATGTGTATTTTAGGAATCAGATTCAATCTCAACCTATCAATTTAAAAAGAAAATATTGCAAATTCATTAATAATCCCTTAAAAAGGAAGTTCAGAACTTGATTTCGTTAATTTTATCATTAAAGCTAAGCTGTGCATCAATTTTAATTTTTATTTTTCCTTATAGGACCGACATCTGAATTACCAGTAAAAGTAACGGGTGACATTGACAGCGGATTTACTGCTGAATTTATTCCAAGGGATGTTGGCGTGCATACGATAAACGTCGAATACAATCGCCATTCCGTAAATGGAACTCCATTCCTAGCTAAAGCATTCAATGCTGACAAAGTATTAATTGGTCCAGTCGCCAGGGGGAGCGTCGGACAACCCACACATTTCACCGGTAATTATCTAAGAGTGTTACAAATTAATTCACCTTCAAAATAATTGTTAAAGCATATCCTCATGTTGAAAAATCTACCGTTGGCCAACCCAAACAAACCCTAGTAGAAATTGGAGTCGTTTTAGACGCGGGCTCGACCAGTTTTACTATAAAACGACTCCAATTTCTACCGGGGAACGTCACAACGTTGGCACAGCATTAGATAACAACCGTGAATATTTAATCGTCGGGCCAGTGCTGGCAAATAAAATCCCCAGCACCGTCCCAACGATTCAACTGATCATAATTTTTAACTGTGAGCTGACCGTTGGGACAACGCTGTGCCAACACCGTGACAATACTGTGCCATTGTTGTTTATTACAACCGTTGTTTATAATACTGGGACTGCATCCCATGGCGTTTCACTCCTACGGTTATACAACGGTTGTTCGCGGTTATTGGTACTAGGCCAGTACTGGGCCATTTGTATATTTCCACATGGGTCATTATTATTAACGCGAACCAAAATATCAAAGAGTATATTGTTTTTAGTTGATGCAAGTCAGGCTGGTGAAGGAAATTTAGAGATTACAATATCAGCCCGAGGACAAAATATCCCCACCCAAGTAACACCACAGGGCAATGCACGATTTTCGGTCAGTTTTGTGCCCTTCGAGGCCTGCGAGCATGTTATAAACATTGCATTTAACAAACAAACTGTACCTGGTTGTCCAATTGTCACTAGAGTAGGAGGAGACAGTCATGTGACAGTTAGTGGGCAGGCTTTAAGTAGCGCTGGGTTAGGTCGGCAAAGTTACTTAACTGTTAGTAATGTTGCCGGTAGCTTGGAGGATCTTGAAGTTAATGTTGAAGGTGAGTCGGAAATGAATTTGAATGTTCTAAAATTTAGAATTACATATTTAAATAATAAACGTTTTCATATATATATTTACAGAATCTCAACAAAGCAACAGATCTTTTTTATAGCATATTTGATGGATTGGGTTGTTTGGATTCAATTCATTCTATCCTTTACTCTCTTGTTTACGTTTCATTTAAATTAGAGTGAGAAAATGAATCGGATCCAACCCAGCCATCAAGTCGAACATGCACTCTAAATAACTGTACATTACTGTAAAATATAATGTAAAATCCGAATAAATTGTGTGTTGCTAAGTGTTTCTTAAATGTTGCACTAAATGTGAATAGCACCACTTTAATGACGAAGCAATGACAAAAAATTCTGTTGTTAAATTTCTTTTTTCGTACGCTAACAACTTGTTATTTAACCTTGTTATTTATTCATGACTCACGTTGTAGTAAGTTATTGTGTATTCAAAGGTTGCGAATAGTTTTATTTAACGAAATTGGTGTTTTTTTAATTTGTATGAAATAAGAGTTGTGCATAGTATGTAACTTGGCGAGATGTGCGGTCTTCGTGGGAACTAGGACAATAATTTCATTGACAAACATATTGAAAATATAATATAATATTTCTTTTATAACAATGACAAATAATTTGTTAGAAGAATTTGTCTTTTGTCTAAATAAATTGAATTATTATATTTATATATTTATTTATTTTTTATAATCTAAAAAATGTATATCTAAGTCAGAATAGTTTTGCCAATGCACTCACATCTCTCATATACGCTAGTCAAATCTTCTTCTCGTATAAATAACAAAAATACAATTTTCTCTAAGTAAACACGTAACCTTTTATAAAGTGAAAAATTGAATTTTTCCAGTGAAAAATATGAACGAAGTATAAACAATTTCAAATACACAATGTAGTATTAACAATTGTTTCAGTTTTATCCTGGGGCCATCCCCAGCAGATCACGATAGTTGCTTGAGAGCACTTCTCTCTCTGTCTCTGTTACAGGTCGGCCAAGTTTCAGACTACGACAATACTAGACTTTTCAAACAACTTATTTTAATTTAATCCTAGTTTTACGGAATATAACCGATCATCTATAAGGTGGAGGGGTCTACGTTCAATTATCTTCGAACCTTTTCAAAAACTAACTATTTTCGATAACCCAAAACCAAACTCCTTCGTCCCATGCTTTGTACATACTAACTCGCAAAAGTTCTACTATTTTTTATTATAATCCTAATATCTAATCAAATTTTGGTGCTATGTTAGGTTAAGATAATTCAAAGTTAAAATGTAGTTACATTGTTATAATAAGTGCCAGTATCGATTTGGTGTTGGAAGCTAAATCGAACACTTCATATGCTTGTTCAATGATTGGAAATGAGCTATCTTCCTTGGAAAGGCAGCACATTTGTCTTGGTACATTTGCAAATGCGTGCTACCTTTCCGGAACCAAATAAACTAAATTAATCATGAAAATGGTTCCAATATCGCCATTTTCAATTTTTTCCCTGAACTCTTGTTGCCATAACGTTCGAAGTAGTAGCTCGTTAACAGTCTGTTTCACAACTTTTAACACGGTGATGGATCCATTTATGGTACACCCACTCTTGATTGGTTAACTTTGATGGTAATAAAACTACTAACTACGGCGGACTTGATAGGACCCAACGGACAGGCCGTACCAGCTCAAGTCACCGATAACAAAGATACTACCTGCACTGTGGCTTTTACCCCAAGAATTGTTGGAGAACACAGAATATCAGTGAGTCACAGAAATGTTCCGGTAGTAGGTAGTCCATTCAGTTGCAAAGTGTATGATGTAACCGCCATCAAAGTTAAAGATGCCAAGAGAGGAGTCATTGGATTGCCTGTCACATTTCTAGGTAAAAATTGTTTTTTAAATAAAAGTGCTTGATCTTATTTTGAATATTAAAGCCAAATACAGTGAATGCTCATTTATTAAAAATATAGTAGACATGAACGAAATTTAACTTACAATTTCTGGGAAAAATCTTTAATTAAACTGTTAGAGTTCTTTAAATTTATTATGTTCATAGTATTTTTTGAAAATTATAAATATATCAAAACTATTATGATTTTAAACATTAAGTTTTTCAATTTTGTATCATGAGAGACACTTGGGGCATTGATTTTCTGAATACAAGTACGTGAGCTCTAGCAAAAGAGAAATTTTAAGATATTTTAGAAATTTGAAGGTTTTTAAAACATTTTATAAAGGATTTGGGAATTGAATGAATATCATATTAATATGTTTGTATAGAAGTTTTATTATAGAGTAAAAGTTATTGTAAAAAGTTTTAATAAGAAAATACATTATGATTTTATAGAAAATCATTACATAGAAAATTAAGTACAGTGATAAATAAATTATTTAAATAGTGATTATTCATCACTGTACTTATTCTATAATTGTCAATATTGCATTTTCTTATTAAAACTTTTTAAAGTTATTTTTACTCTATAATTAAATACTCTATAATTATTAAAAAATTTTAAAATTATTTTTATTCTATAATAAAAATTCTATACAGACTATATTAATATAATATTCTTATAATATTTTAAAAACCTTCAAATTTGTAAAATGTCTTAAAATTTCTCGTTTGTTGGGCTTCTAATTGAGTAGTTCACTTATGAGAGTATCAAATCATTTTTTACCACTTTTCACAATAAAATTATAATAAAAAGCTATTTCACAAATAAAAATTCACTCAATTAAAATTTGTCATTCATTGTAAATATATTAAAATAAATAAATATAAAATTAAGTATATATGTCATTAATTGTAAATATATATTAAAATAAATAAATATAAACATATTAAAACTAACAAAGCTATGATTAATTGCAGTGGAAACCAGCCAAGCTGGACCAGGGAACCTGGAGGTAACTGTAAATGGTGGCCGGGTGCCAACGTCGGCCCAAGCTCAAGGACCGCATACGTACGCGATATCTTTCACGCCGCGCGAACCTATTGTGCATACAGTGGATTTACGCTTTAATAGTGAAGATGTTCCTGGAAGTCCATTCAATTGTCAGGTATAATTGAAAACCAGTCTCTCATCGGTGAAATAATCTTCAAATTGTTTGAAGACGAGATCTTCGTTTAAAGATTCCATTTAAAAGGATGCGAAGCATCTAATTTCCCTAGACCGGTTTTTATACATGAAATAATAATAATTTAAACCATGCCGCGTCAGTTTTACGTGTTAAACAACAGCGATTAAGGGGATTCTTCATCAATAAGTTACTAAATTCATATTTTTGTGTATCAATTGTAACATTTCTGGAGAATTCTTTACAACTAAAATATTTAAATTTTAAAATTTAGTTTCGTTTCAATAACTTCTACCATTTTTGAAGTGGCATTTTTGAAATTCTATCGGTTACTACTGTAAAATTTGTTTATTAAAAAAGAAGTTTCTTAATATCTATAAAAAGCCTAATTTAAAACTCGCATGAGCGTAGTTGGTAAAACGTGAAATTTTATTTTTTAAAGTAGATAGCGCAATCGGTCTTTTACTTATTAAGCAGAGTGAAAACCTCAAAACGTTACATCATAAAATTGTGAATTGTAAATATCAATCTAATTATGACTTTCAATTGCAAATTTAATTGTCCAGGTAAGCGATACCGCGAAAGTTCTAATCACGGAAGGCTTAGAAAAAGTTTCTGTAAATCGTATCGCTACGTTTAACATCGAAGCAGACGCATCATTAGGATCACCCATGATCGAGATACTTTCACCTACGCGGGAAAGCTTACCTGTTCATATTAAACAAACTACACCTGGCTCGTACACTGCAGGATTTACACCTAAGGATGTTGGTAAGTGAATTTCAAAATTTTCATTCAAGAATGCATAATTCACAATTAAATTTGATAACATTTATATTCAATAGCATTTTCTATTATAATTATGAAAATACTAAATAAATTATGGATTAAAAAAATTGGTTTAAATTAAAAAAAAAGTACAACAAAAAAACAAATGTTTTAAACAAATAATTTCTAAGTATTATACCACCTTTTAAAGGTAAGCATGAATAACAAATTAATTTTATATGTCATTATGAATGTGCTGATATTCGTATTTGTGTTGACTTTGAAATATGAGTTTAAATCTTATTTTAATTACATCTAATTAAATTTATTTAGAATAATTAAGATAAAGTTTTGTAATTAAATATTAATATACAATTTAATTATTTTTTAATAAAATGAAAACATTTAATTGAATATATATGGCTATATGTCACGATCTGTTAACTTTGGTATCATTGATATTTTTTATCTGTATATCAGAATAAAATATTGTTGCAATGGTTATGTGCGTCTTCAGTAGAAAGAATACATTTATAATAATTATATTTTTTATTCAACAAAAATATAGACAAATAGAAATTATTTGAATTGTACATATACACTTATAAAATTATGTAGGCATACTGTGACGGTCATTACAATTGTTAATCATTTGTTTAATGTCAGTAATAATAGCTAGTAATTATACAATTATTATATATACACTGGCGGAAAAAGAAACCTATCACTTGTTCTTGAATGCAAAACAAACGATATTAAAACTGGTGTAATACTGATAATAATTATTGGGTTTTTATTATCTTTTGCTGTTTTTTAGCTTGAAGCATGCTCTATAAAAGAACTATTAGCATATTTATTTTACAACGAAATACACTCCAAAAAAACCTTAGAAGATTTCTTAATTCGTCCATTTGATATGCAATGCCATTCGTAACAAATCCTTATATAATTTTTATATATTTATATATAAATCTACGTTAAAATTAAACGAATTTTGTATTTTTTTATATTTTCTATTTTTATAATAATTATTATTATAATTAATCAACCTGTCCGATAATTCCTTCAGAATAATTGATTTCCATTCATTTCTAAAGAGAAATTGCATTAAAGTTGGTGCACATAACAGTGAAAATATTGTTTTTATTCAAAAATTACAGGGAGATGGTTTTAGTTATTAACATTCATTTAATAGTGCATACTTCAATATAGAAAACCATGGAAAGATTATCAAAATTCAATAATTATTATTTATTGTCAAATATACAACAGTATTAATATTGATAAATTTTCATTCGAGAATCAGTGATACGTTTTGTCTGACACAGTATATATAATGATGTAATGAAATAATGTTTAGTAGATTTAAAGTTATTTGAGAATTCTAGAAAAAATAAGAACTTTATTATTTTTAAGTATACTAATTTTATTGTTTACATTTACAATATTTATATGTAAGATTCATATAGTAAATACAATATAGCCCTGCAGGGCTAAGTGCTAAGACTTCCCTGGTCCCTTGAATTGAATTAAATTATATTCAATTTGACTATAATGCATTGTATATATTTGAAAGAATCAAACAAACTTTATTTTTTTTATTTTTTTTAAACTTTAACAAAATGTATAATACATCTACATAGAAATCGGATGTGTGTCTATTCTATAATTTAATTATATAAGTTTGTAAATTTTATCAGGAAATGTGTGATATGCCTCAAGCACTATTAATTATTAACATCCTCAAAATTAATATTCTTACTATTGTTTTCGACTATTTCATAATAATGCAGGTCCCTAGACATTTTTTTATAAAATTAGGATATTCGAGAGTTTTTCAGTGATTTAACTCACAAAATTTAATTTAACAATTAAAATAAATTTTATTATTTAAACATTACCTAATAGCCAAACGTGAAGAAATTTTTTCACGCGATTTAGTAAATGCATTAGATCATTTCTATTCTTCCATTTCTAGGTTACTTATTTATGAAATTAATGAAGACACTAAAGTAATGCAAACAGTTGTTTTAATTTAGAGCATGGTTTAGAATTTATTTACATAGTATAATAATGTTTTTCTAAATTTGTATGATAAATTTGTATAAATTGTAATAAAAAGCAGCAATATCTTCTAAATTTATTTTAACATTCCTCCTTATCATAGTGATAGACATACTTTATCTCTTCGACGATTTCACCTTCTTTGTAGACCAGCATATAAACCAAATCACTTTTATCGTTTACATAAATTTTAAAAATCTTTCTTGTATAAGGTACTTCATTCTCATCTTTTCCAACAATAAGTATCATCAAATCCAAACCAGCTTGAGCGGCTGAATAAATATCTTCATTTTCCGTTAAAGTATAGGCGGGGATATACGCCGAGGGGTCTACCTTAGTACCTGATTTAAAGTGAACAAATTAAATTAAATATATCCGGTAATTTAGACTTTTATTTTAATTTTAAAACTAAAAATAATAGCTCACGATGTAATCAGTATATAATTCATAATAAATTGAATACTAAATCTTTAAATTCAAAATAAAAATTCTGATATTAAAATATCAACAGCATTGTATTTATATAAAACCTTAAATTCCATAGAATATATTCTGGCAATTTAAAATAAGTGTACAGCAATTTAATAAGAGTTACCATTTTCATAAGTTACAGTTAATCCAGCAATTTTAGTGATCTTCCCGCTGCCTGTCTGAGTTCCTTCTACTCTTTGGCCATAATTAGACGAAATTGAGTCCACCATGAAACCTGCTCTCTGCAACACGTACAAATAACCATTAATCAAGTCACCAACATCAAAATGCAACTCCGAAAGTGACTGCATCACGGTCGTAAGCGTTGCTTTTAGATCCATCAACATTTTTGCTCTAGCCATTTCCAATTGTCCTTGAATATTGGCCTTCAGATTTTGAGCCAGTTGAGCTCTCGTCTCCGCAGGTTCTTGTTCAATCAAGTTCATCTGCCGTTCCATATTCATCAAGATATTGTACACGTTCCTCGTATACTCTTTCATAATTTTGCCTAACTGTGCTGCTATTTCATTTCTAAATTCCTGCATAGCTGCATCCATTTCCGGTCCCTCGATGTCGTTAGCGAATTCATGCATGGTACTTAAAATGCGTAACATATTCGCTGACACTACTTTATTGTTCTCGTTAAATTCTATATTTTTGTCCAAATTATCCACCTGCACACCCTTGATATTGTCTATAGCTGATGATACTTTGGAAAAGCAAGGCGACTTCAAGGGTAATCCTGAAATGTTGCCCTTCATTACAACAAAATTCTCGTTAATTTCTGAAATTGCGTTAGGAAACGCTGATATTTTCTCAGAAAGAATCGAACTCTTCTCGGACACTTCGGCTCCATAGGTTTTCATTATATTTTCGGTACTTGCTATTTGATAGCTAATGTCATTCATGTATTGCTTGCACTGGTCATTGAGGAAAACCACGTCAGATTTGATATCGATATATACTCCATAAGGGTCGTTGGCAATCTTGTTATCAAGGTATGCTTCTATCTTTTCGGTCCAAGTATTTAGAGAGTTGCTTTCGACACGTCTGCTGGAAATATTGAATTATTATTTAAAGTAGATATTTGAATAGTTCACGCAATACATGATGTGACCAAGCTACACAGATTTAAAATTGTATTATGTAATATGCTATGAAAATTGTGGAATACATATTGTGCAATAGTATAGCAATTTTCATACTGGGTAAAATTGATAAAAAGACAAAAAAACTACAATGTTTGAAAATCGATTCCGATCCTTCGAATAGGAAGTCCTACTACTTCTGAATCACCATGCCATCCAGTTAGTATTACCACTTGGACCGACTTCACTTTATTAGTAACAAAATCGAAGAATTTTTGTGAGTTTTTATTATAAACTTATTATAATTATTATAAACTTATGAACTTTTAATATTTTATAATTATATTATAAACATTTTTAACTTTATAAATTTTTATTATACGTCATGGTGGTGCGTAGGCAAGGTGCGATTTTTACTTTGAAGGCTAGGGATCGATTCCTAAATATATGGGATAGGTTTTTTGTTCTTTTTATCAATTTTATTTACACAATACGAATATCACTCTAATAATGCACAATATTTCGCAATAGTCATTAAATATTGCACAATAAAATATTAAAATTGTTTAGTTTAGCTTCAACATGCGTAGATTTGATTTATTTCACATTGCCTTCATTGACTTTACATATATTAAGTTTTTTATGAAATAAATTTTGAAAATGGCGCAGATTGGCATTATTAATTTCGTATACGTGCCAAAGAAATAAAATTTATTGAATACTTGTCTGTTCATATTATGCATCATAAAATATATTTAAAAAATGTTGATATGCGTAGAACCGCAGAGATTTGAGTTGCAGCCCGTAACATTGTAAGAGAATTTTTTTCAAAAGGGAATATGGATAAAAATTATAAATTACGGCGTATAATTCTAAAAATATACTTACGATATAAAAAATACTAATAATGTCAAACAAAAATATGCCTTCATTTTTGCACCCATTCAAAACTTAATTTACGGAAAGACTATTAAAAGTTTAGAAATCTTATTACGATCTTGCTGAATCAAAAACAAATTTGCAAAGAAAAAAAAGAATAGCTCGTTGTTAACGCGATTTGCTACGTCGCGTCATCAATTTCGTAACTCCAAATGACAATTTACATTTAAAAGGAAATTAATTATCTTCAATTTAATAATTATATTACTTAATCAACAATTTATAATAACAATGCATTGAAGATTAAGTAACATACAGACCATGTTGACAACGTCAATTAAATTTTGTAACACTAAGCATGGTTTAAATTTAATTTCTTAATTTTCAGGTGACCATAGCGTAGAAGTTAAATTAAACAATTCCCACGTCGAAGGCAGTCCCTTTCTTGTCAAAGCGTACAATGCAAATAAAGTTAAAGTTACTGACATCAGTACAGGTGTGATTGGCAAACCAGTTTTCTTCAGCAGTGAGTTCTTTTACCTTATGGAAGTTGTATTAAAAAAATCACCCTAACCCTCTAGACATCAAGAACTTTCTGTATTTTTGTTTTCATTCTTTATACTTGTTAAAAAGATTGCTATAAATTTCTCTGCAACCCATGTAGAAGTATACAAATGGCCCAGTCTGTGCCAGTACCAACAACCGCGTAACAAATTTTATATGGGACACATATACCGGGCATATATGTGGGCATATATGGGACATATACGGGGCATGCATGTGGCATATATGTGGCATATAAGTGGCATATATGTGGGCATATATTTGGGCATATATGAGACATATACGGAGCATATATGGGACATATGCGGGGCATATATGTGGCGCATATGTGACATATATGTGGCATATATGTCTTCTGCAAACATATATGTCATATATAAGCGACATATATGTTTTTTATATTTTTATATAAAATTTTTCCCTGGGTATGGTCAGTTCAATCGTTGGGACGGCGCTGGGCATTTTGTTTGCCAGCACTAGCCCAACGATTAAATATTGAACAATATTTAACATTATTAATAATTGATTATTTATTAATTCATTATTAATTATTAATAATGAATTATTAATAATATTTGAATATTGAATAATATTAAATATTATTTAATGTCGTGCCAACGTTGGGCCGTTTGTTTGACTTGGCCAACGGTAGATTTTTCTACATGGGAAGCACAGACAAATGAAAAACTCATGCACAATAACTATCTCAATTTCAGTAAATGCAAGTCAAGCGGGGGCAGGCAACTTAGAGATTATCGTTGCGGTGAATGGAAAAAATGTTCCAAATTACGTGCAAAGTGAAGGCAACGCGAAATTCCGGGTTAACTTTAAACCCCAAGAGCCTGCTGTTCACAGTCTTAGCGTTAGGTTTAATGGCGAACCTGTTCCAGGTAAAATATCGATATCTATAAAAGAAGTGGAAATATCAGTAGTTAACATTCACGAATTGTATATGAATAAATTAAGCCACTTCAATTTCCTCGCAGGTTCTCCATTCAGTTGTAAAATAGTGAGTCCAGGACAAGCCATCGTTAGTGGACACAGTCTAAAAATGGGAGCCGTCAAACGATTGATATCATTTATGGTGGACCCACAAGGGCCTTCCGCAAACTGCGATGTCATCGTCACTCCACCCTCGAACGTTGCTCTTCCAATCACCATAGAGCCCATCGATAATAAGTATAACATCAGTTTCATGCCGACCGAAGTAGGTCGGCACACTGTAAGTGTTTTAATTGACGGCGAGCCAATCAAGGGATCTCCATTTGCCTGCAACATATACGACGTAACGAAAGTAGGTCATTTATGGTTAGCGTCAAGATTAATTAAGCATTAAGTGATTACTAACTAATTGCGTCATTTTTTTTATTTTAGATACACGTATCTGGCTTAACGGAGGCTTTATTGGGTCAAGCGACGACATTTACTGTGGATGCTGCGGAAGCAGGGGAAGGAACTTTGGAATTGGTCGTGAGCACCGAAGACAACACGGTGAAGGCAGAGGTTGTCGCGTGTGCAAGGGGACTCTATGACGTCACATTTATACCGCAAACCACAAGCGCACATTACGTTAACATAAGCTTCAACGATGATAACGTTCCAGGTACATTTTATGTCGTTGCAAATCTGTTACGTTTATTTATTTATTTATTAACGGAAGTATTATCCAATTTTGTACAATGAAATTATAAAATTAATAAAATAATAACAAAATATAGAAAATTATATATACATCATAACAATATCAAGTAACAATTATTGCTTTCCACAAAATTCATAAATCACATTTTTTATAAAATGAATTAGCTTATAGTATAG
>JABFPK010000797.1:0-13695 GCA_022817445.1 Habroteleia sp. ZL-2020
ATCCTAATCCTAATCTCCGTGAATCGTCTTCTTACTTTCACAACGCACTTACGCTTTCAGGCATGTTACGTTGTACACACAAGTTCTCCTTTACTTCGAAGCTAGATGACGATCGTTGAAATAAATGATCTTTCATTTTCAGGTTACGTCTTAGTGATAAAATACTCAGTACTGAGAAGTACACCTTTTGAAACCATTTATTTTACTTATAGGACTTTCGAATGAATATACTGTCAGTTATTTATCGAAGAACAACATTTTTATTATGGAGGCCAAACTGGATAACTAACTTAAAAATCTCGTTTTCCTGCTAAAACTTATTTTTTCTAAACCTTAACGTTATTATACATTATTTATAGATTTCATAACCTTAAAAATTGGTAATAAATTATCAATGTTTGAAAAAAGTCAAATTTGATACAAATTGAACAAAGAAAAGTGCAAAAAATTAGATCATGTTATGTATATATTGATTTATATATCTATAAATCCTTTTGATAAACCGATTTGTTTGTATTAATTTTTTAAGATCGATCTGTTCCAGGGGATAACTGCTGTGACAGAGTTAGTGTATTTTTAAATGCTATTCAAAATATATTGAATTAATTTCTATAATTGATTCATCCGATTCTTGCAACGTAGGAGAATTTTATAAAAAAATAAAATTTAAATTTTATTGAAAATTATGACCTCAGTGACGTTTTTTATCACCTCAATAACGCGTTGTGTCACTGAAGTCATAATTCTGCAAAAAACTTCAATTTTATTTATTTATAAAATTGTCTCACGTTGCAAGAATCGGATGAACCAATTTCAACTGTTAATTCATAATTTTTTCAATAAAAATAAAGAATACACTAATCTAGTAATGAACGCTTTAAGCATCACCTTAATGAAAATTTAATATTAGTATAATAAATTATAAATAATTTTAATGTTGATAAAGCAGATTTCAATCGGTAATTGTCATCCTCTTAAGGGGTAACACTACTTAAAAATTGCCACAAAATGAATTTCTCTCTTTTATCTAAAACAATACTTTGAACCCCATAGAATAATGTAAAAATATTTTTATGATTGGCAAAATAATATATATATATAATAATATACATACTTTTAAGACAATTTTGTAAAACATGTAACTAAACTTAAGTGATATCTAGATTACATTTGAACATAGTCTCCAATTTAAATATTACATATAGATATGTTTAAATGCAATCCAGTATAAGGGTTCGAATCATTCAAGTTTAAAATATACCTATATGAGAGCTTTGTCACGCAAGACTTCTGCGAATTTGTCTTAACATGTACTTTATCAAGATGAATAAAATCTCAATTTAGTGACATCTTTATAGTGCTGGAAAAACTGTTTAGAGGTAAAATGCAAATTATTGGAATTAAAATATAACAAATCGTAACTTAAACTTAAATTGCTGAAACATAACTTTAACCATTTTCACCAGATCGAATATTATATTTGTATATAAGATATTATATAAATTTATTTATGTAAAAATTAAAATTTTGATTGAAATAAAAATGCTTTCGTTCGAGAAAAATGCTAGATGCGAAAATGAAATATTGTAACACCGAAGAGTAACTGGATAAGAAGAATTATGCCATAAAAAGGAGATACGGATCAGCGATCGTTAAATCGGAAAGAATATGACCTCGGTCAAAGCATGCGCAGGCTGTCTGTGGGAATCTAACGCGATCTCGAATCGCGCAATCGTCATTCCAAATTAATTGCAACTAGAATATTCTGCACGATTACGCAGTCGGTGATGGCCATTTGGAATATCATTAAACATCTCCGGTATTTTCACTTCGATTACCTCGCGGAAGAGAAGGAGATTGTAAGCTTATTTGACGCATCGATCGAATGATTCCGATCACGATCCGTTTGTTTTGCTTCTCTAATTGCTATATGATTCGAAGACAAATAGCTGGTCACAGATTTGACAATTACTTTGTGGAATAATTTGTTAAATGCAGGGGCAGAAAGGGTTACGTAAAGGAATCGTAATTATGAATGCTGAAATTAAATGATCATGAGTTCGGAT
This sequence comes from Habroteleia sp. ZL-2020, assembly GCA_022817445.1. Classification (NCBI taxonomy): domain Eukaryota; kingdom Metazoa; phylum Arthropoda; class Insecta; order Hymenoptera; family Scelionidae; genus Habroteleia; species Habroteleia sp. ZL-2020. The sequence goes on from JABFPK010000797.1 coordinate 2,067, forward strand.
TGAATACAATACGTTCAATTGAGACAGGAATATCGCAAATAAGATTTATGGATTAAACCTTTGTGATTGCACGACTGTAAACAATAGTTCTTGATTTAAAATTGCTTAAAAGATTGTTTAAGTGCGCACAGATCCTGTACCACTATCATTAAAAATATATGTCTGTCTTTTTTTTTTCATTGAAGATAAAAAGAGACTAAGTTATAAACTAGGATACACGGGTAGAGGAATTAAAGGAACTGAGTCTGTATAGATTTTTACACATCGATTAGAGGAGAGATTTGGTATTATTTTGTGGCCATTAATTAATTGATATATGTTACTTAATTACGGCTATTAAATTTTGCTGTGCCTTTTTAGGAATAAAATGTTAGGTTTCACTATTAGAATTGCAATTATTATTACTGATATGTGTGATTATTGAATACAAAGTATGAATGAGTAATAAATTTGGTTACAGAAAATTATGATTATTAAAACTTGATTTTATTGTGAATAATAGATAGATATAGATATAGTTATATATTTGCTTAATAATTTATTTGATTGTTGAAATAACTTTTCCCTGTAGATAAAGTTATTTTCAATAGAAAATATTTTCACAAATTTTAATATCTTTATATTACATTGAATTGTTTCAGATTATATATAAATTTCATATTGGTATCTCAGATTTTCATAATATAATAATGGAGTTGAATTTATGTATCATCAAGTAAATTAATTTAATTAATCAGATAAATATCTTAATATATACTTAATATACCCATATAAAATTGCATTTGTCGGAAAAGAATGGGTGATAAATTTGATGATTCCAATCTCGCGTCTTTGAGAATCAAGATTCTGAAATTCCTTATATGTTTCAGGAGGGTGGAAAAAAGAATAACATAAAATATATACCTTTATAATTGGACATGAACTGTGTAAATAAATATAAAAACGTGTAATATAAACTTAGTAATATATACAGTACATTTCAATTAATATCCAAAATGTAAATTCGAAATGCAAATTTAAATCTTGAAATATTGCTAATTTAGAGGTTCAAATATAAAAATTGTTTTTAAAGTATCAGTTGGTTTATATGATCCAAAATGTAACATTAATTAGATGAAATTCTAAAGATGTTGCAGATATTTTGCAACAACGTCACACTAACAGATTGACATACAATATTGCGGTAATATTGCCGTAATACCATGACTTCTGAATGACGGTGCACAAATTTAAGTTCAATTTATTCTTAGTAGTATTTCAAAATTCTGTTTAATTCATGAGTACGACTTTTTCCATTTACTATAATCTAATTTCTTGGCATTGAAGTAGCTCCACGCTTGGACAAATTAATTACGACATCCGAAAGTGGTATCTTCGATGTTTTTCTTGAGTTATGTAAATCAAATAGTCGGATTATCTGCAGAGGATGATTGATTTGATTTTTAGCAAAAATTACAATGTACTTTCCCGATGATTTACCATCGTTATAAATCCAGGTTTAATGGTTTTCTTCTCTTTTGACAGCATTTTCTTGCATAAGAACCTTATCAAGACTTGTTAACTTTTTGAAAGTGAAAATATTCAATGTTAAATTTATTGACAAGAATTAGTAATCGATTCAAAAATCTAATTTTTCATGAATAGGGGTTCCGTTGTTATAAGATAATAAATTTTCTTCCGAGTTCTATTTAATTGGACCATGCATAAATGCACTATAATTAATCAATCGAAATAGTTATGTTAAAAAAGGCAATTGAACAAAAAGAAGGAAAGACAAAGAGAGACGATTTATCTCTCCTTATCTAAACTGTGCTTATTCAAACGAAGTAAATTTTTACGTTTTCTTTTTTTATTTCATGGTCATTGTTACAGCGAGTTATTATTTTTAATTTAATTGTGACTTTCTAGGCAAAACGTCAAGTACATCTTCGTTAGATTGAAATACTACAATGCGCCATTCCTCGTATGTGTTGTAAAAGAAAGTGACCACGCTATTTCCCACTCGGCATTTCTCTGGTTCAGAGATTCTCATATAATGAATTAATTACATTTCAAAGCAACAAAACTTTGAACTCGTAGCTTAATCAAGACAATTTCCGTATTTTTTCAATTCCTTCAATTTTTCGTCTAAAAAATGCAATAAAACTTGAATTTGAATCAATAAAAGTAATTATTCATAATTATTGAATTGCATTGCACCATTGGTAGTAATTACATTTATTGCTTCATTATTCAATAGCAAAAACGAAAGAAAGTACTGCTAATACTCTACAGTGATATTATATATCAATATTTGGAACGTACCATAATTGCGTAATTAAATTTCCAGATTCGTGTAGCCGTAGTTTCAAAGTGGCAAATTATAAATTAAATTTTAACTATTATTTATTAATTATATCATTTTAGTAGTAACTTTTACCGTGAGCAATTAAATAATTTTAGTACGTTTTTAATTAATAATTGACGTTCGTCCAAGAAGCCGTTAATTACATCTTAATTGAATACTACTGAATTATAAAAACGAACATTTTTAAGTTGGGCATTGTTTCAATGAAGCATGATTTTTTTGCTAAGTAGAATTTATATATATCGTGGTATATGACGATGCTCTATTATAGTTAAAGTAACTACATGTATAATATAAAGTTTAATATCATGTAAAATATTAAAGTTTCACACCCAACCCAAAGTTTCATAATCGTTTACTTTGCCCTCGATGCCCGCAGATAGAATTATTCTAAGTTAATATTCATGCAATGAGATAATGTAACATAAAATTTATGTTAATATACTTTAAACAATATGCACTGCAAATAAATTTCGAAGATCAGATAACGATCTTAGTTTCGCAATAAAAAATATAAATTTCTCTATCTCAGTCTTTTATAATTAAATTTCTATCTTTGTAATTACATATTTAAATGGAACACATTTTTTATATTGAATTTGAATATTTAAATTGCTTATGAGTTCTTTTGACGGATAAAGTATAATTTTTTACAATTATTTGTATTCCAATAACTTGTTACTAATATTTAAATTTTTGGAAATATATATATATATAATTGAAAGATGTGTTTGGTACCTAAAATATAATAATACTCAAACAATAACTAATGACACTTTTATGGTACTTTTTATTTATTTTCTGATACCATTATATGATTAAAGGCGGCAAATATGATATTAATTTATTTTGGCATGAATTTTAATTTATGTATAAAAAAGAAATCTATTCTTCTGTTTATCTTACACACACCAGTATATAAAACAACGGATTAAATACTTTCACATTCAACTTTAATTTTGTTTCATTTATACTGTGGAAAATGATTAGTCACTTTCAGTTATTTCAACTAGTAATGTTATTTATGTAGCTAAAATTGTGTGAAAATCAGTCTCAATATGAATATGGATGTTAAATCAGTGGAAGAAGAAGTGAGGTTAAAAAATGGTACATATCTATTAAATTCTAATTCCATTTTAATCGAATATTTGAAACTACTTTTTAAACTTATATATATCTAAAAATAATTTACATATTTGAAGTTGATACTAATACTTATTGCTTTTATTTCAAAATAATAATTAATTTATTACTATTTCAGAAAATGTTAATTATAACCTATATTCAACTTATTTTTTAATTTAATTTTTTAAAGTTTTTAATTTTTACCCTACTGTCTAATTTGCCCTCAATATTCTAAAAAAAATATAGTTCAATTTTAAAAATTATTTTTCTCCATGTATAAATGCAGAGTATTCAAGTATAGTAGTAATTCTAAATTTGCAACTTTCATTCATTTTGCATAAAAAACTAATTTGCAAAATATGAATAAAATATGAATAAAAATTCTCTTTCAATCTATAAAAATGGTTTGAAATTAGTTGGATTGCAATTGATGTTTCTCGATAATTTTGATGAATCGATTTCATGAAGATGCGCACGCTCGCGTCCTTCAGAGAGAATCTGTCAGGAGAAACTAACAAGTCGCGGGGTCACACTAGAGGCCCACTTTCTGTTTCGCTATCCATTGGCACGCAACGGAACACGCTCGAGGATTCTCTTGTGCAGACTCCCAACACGTCCTCATACGGAAATAAGAAAGCGGAAGCCATAAAAATACTCACGCTACATATGTCGCTGCAACAACGAACGTCATTTGATTTTACGATTATCATTCAAGTACCGCAAGAATAACAATTTTATTCCGCGGAATGCTTTTGCCACAGTTAGAATTTGAGGCGAAACGCGAAAAACGAGTGAATTATTAAAACATCTCTTTTTTGCGTTAATATTTATCAATTTTTATAATATTGTGATGATGAGGTTATCCGCAATATTTAATATACATTTTTTAAATTAACAAAAAAAATTAAACTTATTGTGTAGTAACTATACACTTCCAATGTCAACCATGACGCTTTTAAACATCACTTTTCAAGATTTAATAATATCATACTTATAATTTCACAAAAAAAATAAAACAAATTGTCCAAGGTAACCCACTCCATACATCATAGTTTAAATAATCAAATACACTTTCCTGTTTTGACATCGAAATATTAAAAATTTCTTTTTCTTTTTGCACGTTACAGTCGGATGCTTACGTTGCAAAAGAAAAATATAATTTCCTCTTATATACCATCAGTAAATGAAAATACCACGAATAAATGCTATTTTTATTTGAATTTCATTACTGAGATTGAATACTTAATAGGAATCACTAAAGGTCTTATTATTTTTGGATAGAATTATTGTTATAGACTTTACGATGGAGTTCAAACCACGTAATTTTTGTCACTTATAATGAATGATTTACTGTATAATAAACTTATTTTTACATAAGATTCTCTTTTCCTGGAATTACATTCTGATTCCATCTTGAATTCGGATTCTTAAATTCTAAAACGTAATATTTTTTACTTCCAATACGTTTATTATTACGTGCGGAGTTAAAAAGAAATAGAATGGTAGCTTACTAATATGGTGTGTTGCACTGATGATGATAAGTAAAAACTTGGTAGTTTGAGAGTCATGTAAGTCAGTTTGATCACAAAATATGTTGTAACGCGCGCAAAAACATTGTTTCTATATGCAATGTATTTCTCTATAATATTGCGTCATTGGGGCAAATGGATCACGTAGTTCTTATATAAATTTACATGTGCGTCACATTATAAAATCGTATTCTGCTTGGATCCTTCGATCGAAATCGAATGGGTTAAGAAAAGCGATAGATCAAATTGTTTTTCTTCTCTGAATCAATAATCAAATCACAATTAACCGCGAGCATCAGATATGATTTAATTGAATGGATTATAATTCGATTAATTATAATTACTATTGTTTTGAGCGAAGAAACTCATTTTTGTTTGATGTGATGTGACAGTCTTTTAGAATAAACGTCGAATAAGATAAATTGCAGTCATGCTTTCTACGACAAACCATTCACGATGACGACGAGATCGACATAAGTTTACCACTGCAATTGTGATTTTGCCATTTGACTCTATCTGCGTGTGAAATCCGTAATGATTTCATAACGGCTATTTTTCCAATTTGACATATATTTTCAGTAAAGCCAATAAACCTTTATCTAGATCGTTGTGCGCCATTTTTGCTCGTATAAAGCTTGATTTGAGAATTAATAATTAATTTCTTTTTTTGCGGGAGGATAAATTGGTTGGCTAATTCCAAAATCTATTTTTTCCGCCAAGAATTAATTTTCCTAAATATTATTGTTAAAAAATAATTATAGAATTTGGTCAAGAATTTAAATTAATTTAATTTGAAGTTTTATAAAGTTAGAATAATTACTTTTACAGATCCATAAAAATTTCAATTTGGGAGTAATTAATTGAAAATCAGTAATGTTATTCTTGATCGACAATTAATTAATATTATATAATTTGCATTTCCATAATGAACAGATTTTTTTAACTGAAAGTATATAGTTTTAGAGCGGTGTATAATTATGTGAAATTTACTGCTCGATATGATTTGTTAGTTAGATTATTGATTATCTAAATATTTATTCTAATATTATGTAAATGTGAATGTTGATTTATGTTTCAAAATAATTAATATATTAGAAACTGATACTTCTTAATGTTCAATGAAACAAAAACCTATTTTAATTATACATAGTGAACATTTTTCCTACAATCCCTATATCATATGCATTATACTTTAGGAAAATAAGTAGTTAAAAGTACTGCAAAATGCGAAATGAATTATACTTTATTTCAAATAATGATTTAACGCATTTTAGATTTATATATAAGCTATCATAATAACAAATTGATAATTATATGTATATCACTTTCCTTGCTGAAGTGTACCGTTTTACTATTTTTAAAGTATTTATTTCTATTTTAAAATATGACAAATCATTATTTGATATAATGTATCATTTTATTTCGCATCTTAATTAATTTTTTTTCTCAGTGTATATTAGATATACATAATATATAATATAATTCGTTATACACTGACAAAAATATATAGTTGGAAATATATATGGCTACTAGTTGCGATACCGTATGACTAAAATGTTAATAATAATTCTAATATACCTACAGTAGGCATATTACATGTATATATAAGTAGAAATATGGTTCATTTAAAATATAAGAATTATTAAATAAAAAATAAATATATTAGAGGATGTAAATTAATAAAATAAAAAAAACATTATATTATTAAAAAGATATATTCAATATATAAATTATATTTAAGATATAAATATTAATAAATGAACATTTATATTTAATTAATGAAAATTCTAAAAATTGAAATAAATCAAATTAACGTAAATAAATAATGCGCGTGTATTTGAAAGAAATGCAAGCATAAAAAGAAAAATCATACATGGAATAACATTATTCAAAATTGAATTTACATCGACAGTATATTAAAATAGGAAATGCTAACCTCAAAATATTAATAAAATGACAAAATGCAAATTAATGTAGATAAAACTCTAATTGGTTAAAAAAATAGCTGCGTTAAATATTTTAAAAACAAAAACAATATATAGAAGCAATAATAATATAAGGAAACAAATAAATAATTTTATAACTCTAACTTTCTAATTACTATACCCGTTTTGGTATACTTGTATGCTTATCACAACAAAATAGAATTACAAATTGACATATATGAAATGCCTACTATAGATATAATTTTATAAGAATACTGGCATGTCTACCATTGGCCATGCAATTTTTTCAGTGTAGGTACGAGTGCTGTACCACCGTTAACTATGCCATCATATCAATTCTATACCGTATTTTTCTGATTCTATTCTATACCGTATATTTTTGAATTACATTAATCCAATAAAATAGGAAATGTGTCGGAAATAATATTTCTGAAACGGAACATTAGGTAGCGTCATGGTGGAGAGCTTTTACTATCTTGCAATTTCAGTTCTGGTTTGTTCCTGTTCAGAAATTACTTTTGCGGTTTTTGAAAAAATTCAACAATAGCCATTAGAAAAAAATAACTTGATTAAGAAATTTAAAACTCTCGCAAACTGTCATATTTCTCGGCGGCTGTTGATACATTTGTTTGTCAAGTCGCTGCTTACACGTTACTCGCTCCCTTGTCAGATTTGGTTCACTCCCATCCGCTTCAGAGGACATTGTGCTCCATTCCCGGAACAAGTACTTTCTTTTTGTACAGTTTAATCACACGGACTCAGACCAATTATGTAGGCAAGTGCCAAGCCTGGATAGAAGTTCACTTTTACTCTCCCCGTCTGGTCAATGTATCCTCTTCAACAAAAGGTCGACCAACGATTTGATCTCGGATCAGCGTATCGGCGCAAATGTTTATGGAGAAAGTATTCGAGAGTACGGAACATCCTTCACCTTCGCCCGTCAACTTTTTCGCCTTGATTTCGCCAAGACCAAGGCAATACAACGGTCGGACCAGTTCTTGATTGAGTTTTCATTTCACCGGTAAGGAATACTTTAGTGTTTGTTTTAAAAATGGTAATTCCATCGACGTTAATGGATTAAAATGTAATTTAGGTACCGCACTGATAATAAACCAGTTAGAGTATTTTTTTGGCTCTTGTTATGATTAAATTTTCCATTTTAGGTAATCAGTTTAAGTACCAAAACTCGTTACCAATTTCCTCAACTTAATATGCTTCCTTTAGATTAAGTCTGTTACTAAAATTATAGTGACCGCCGCACAATTCCATATTTTTGTTGATATTAATTTGCATGATCTTGGTAAATGTTGAAGAGAAAAACGTATTTAATCCAGCAAGTTTCTTCAATTATTTCAAACAATATGATTCTTCCCACAGTAGTAATTAAATAATTAAATATTTAGTCAATATTAATTAAATCTATGCATCCTTATTATTATAATATACCCCGATTTCGTGTAGGGTTGCACTTAAAATCGCGTTTCACCTAAAGTTAATTTTAACCTTTTACCCACACGGGTACATCCAGGCATATTCGTACCATGTTTAATTACCTAACAATTACTAGTTTTAAAGATGGTGAAAATGTTGGAAATAATTATTTTCGACTGCTTTCTCTGGTGATATTGCAATAGCAAAATACAATAAACTCTAAATTAAAAAGGACATAATGACAGCATTGACCGTTAAAAGTTATTACAAAATATCGATATAGCTCAACGCATATAAAATCACGTGGCATAAACACACGTATGAGTTACGAAACACGAGTAGAATCGATGGAAAAATAAGAGATTCTCATTTCCGTTTTCTGTCGAAAGTTCTCCAAAAGTATTCCAGTGTTTTCTGCGAGGTTGGTATACGTTAATTAAATGTTGACAGCTTGTTCCTCAACGATTGGTTACGTAATAATTAAAAAATAATCGTTTACACGCAATGGACTCTCAAAAAATGAAATTATCTATTCTCATTCTCATAGTTTCTTTCTTCGTTGCAATAGGCGTAAGAGTGAAAGGCCTCAATCTTATATTCAGTGTTTTAACCATTATGTCAATGTCCAGCATCTGACGTAGCCTCATTAAATGTAATTGGCTCAAGATTCACATCGACCACAGTACACTGACACAAACATACATTCATAGAGATAACTGCATTGTATTGTATCATAGATTTAAATTCTGTGTAAGCATGAGTTTATTAATGAAAAACAAGATCGAGTATTGATTTGGCGCGCTAAAAAAGAGAAATTAACAGGTTTTAGTAGACAACGATTACTTTGAAGTGCTTTTTAATTGTACTTCTACGTATCAGAGATCTTTATTAGGATGTTATTTTATTACAATTATTGATATGAGTTTGGTCCCGCGTGGATAAAATAGTCGTGGCTGAGTCTAAAGGAGTATTCCACAATGTCACACGGCTTTGGCCACGTATGCCACAGACTCTACCATCCGTGGGAGTCCAGCGGACATTTGTTGAAACGAAAAATATATAATTTTTTAAATAATTTTATTTAAAATCTTTTGATTTTTAAATTAGTATAATAATTTCTAACAAAAAATTCTTCCTTTAACTCTTGATTCTGACGTGATAACCCAATATCATGCCGGTAAGATAAACTTCTATTTGGTTTTGTTAACTATAAGTTTCATATTAAATGATTGTCATTTGTTAGCCAATAGAATGTTACATTATTACAACAGAGGCAAGAGTTTGTGGAAAACTCCGCAGCAAAAATTCTTCCCATGGACTTAGCCACGACTATTTTTCCCCCGCGAGGTGTTAATCTGACGCGATAAAATCGTATAATTTGTTGATCTATTCTTATTTTTTTAAAAAAATGTTGTCTTGTATGAATAATTTCAATATCTTAACTCGAATAGAAACTTTGACATATTCACTAACAACGCCATTTACTATTATTAGGTCCATTAAAATTCAATGGGCAAATAATCTCCCAATTAGCAAAGTTTATGTTTCGCCAATACTGACAAGAATCCGGAATGAACCGGCATACTGGTCCAACCGTCGGCAAACTAATGGTCCACCTTTGGCCTAGACGTACACATTTTCCATTAGCAAATGTGAATGTCCCAAATATCCGTCAGTCGTTATTAACCCACTGTGAGTTGCCAGTATAATAAACCGGATGAAAGTGGTGTTTATGCCAAGTCGATCTTGGAGCATGGTCAGGCATGGACCTGCACTGGACCATTCATTAATCGCTGCGTGGGACCTTTGCATCGTTATCATTCCGATACTTTCATTCAATTTATTTATATGGAAATGCCACGGGGCGAATAACATATCAAGTCGCTGACTATTCAAATCTGCTGGCCCTCCTTAACTTATTTAATATGCAAAGGTGAACGCACAATGCCTGAAATCGCCTGAGACCTTTGCAGCCAAGCTGCAATTTCTCCCAAATTGCTACACCGGTCGACATTGCGTCACTTTAAAAATCTGATTTGCATAACTATTAAATTTTTCACACGATTGGTTAAGCGTAATTGAAGCAGTTACATCTATGAAATGGTAATCGATTCCTAAGCTCAACATGGGAACTGGCTTTTGAATTACGAGCCTGAAAAATAATTATAGTACCACGGTCTGGACTTCGCTGGCATTAACAATTAGTAGGCCTTGAAAAAAGCAGCAACGATCCGATAGACGTTCGAACGCATGCGGTATAAAAGGAACGGTGCAGGAAAGTAGAACCGTGCAATATTCACCCACTAACAGAGTAACTTTTGACCCTCTTCCTACCAGAACCCAAGTCTCCTCCGCGGTTTTACCTTTTACCACGTTTCCCGGGCAAAACTTTTTCGCGATTCCATACCGATTCCTTATAATTGCTAGATTTCTCTCCACCGATCGAACGCCAATACAATGAATCCCTAAAAAGTTTGTGTTACCATAATAGACATATCAATTCCAAAATGTTCCACAATCCTTGGGTGATGGAATTCATTAATGCTTTTCTATTAACTTTCGTTCATTTTCTTTTCAATTTGTTTCGGCCTTTAATTTCCACCCGCGATTAAATTTAACGATTTCGACAGGTACGCGCCGCAGACATGATAATTTGATGATAATCATCAAAATCGTATTTACATAGAATGGGGAAAATAGGGCTTCCGAAACCATAGCGTGTAATTGTTTTTCATAGAAATTAAATTTTTACAGACTAATTGGATAATGTAACGTAATTGTTTGACGTTACAAAACTTATATTCATACCAGCATTAAAGACATTTCACACGAAGTAAAACATTTGTCCTTTTTAATAAACGAATCGACAAAAGTTACTTCAGACGTTTTAAAAGGCCTACAATTTCAATTACCATTTGAATAAAATTAAATTAAACATTAATTATTTCCTTGTTTTATTAGAAATAGTTATGTATTTCCCCACGCTTATTACATTGCGCAATGAACTACAGCAATGCTCCTATTTTTGTAAACAGATGCTTGCCTTATAAAGTGTAATAATTTATAATTGTAGAGTTCGTGACTCATTTTTTATTAATGACCTCGCCAAATGAGGGGAAACGGAAGAGAAGAGGGATGGAATGATTATTCCAAGTTGAAAGCTTGTTAAAATTTCATTTTGCTTACTTATTCTCAATTCTCATCGCGTAAACTGACATAAATGATTTCACAATCAAATTCGACCCTAATGT
>JABFPK010000798.1:0-13694 GCA_022817445.1 Habroteleia sp. ZL-2020
GAAACACGCGATTGCCAATGAGCGTAAAACTGTGCCCGAGACGAGGACATGGCGGCTGATCGTGCCTCGGGGGTTTTGGTTTCAACCGCTTCCATTCCCACCTGCTAGCTTGGAGCTCGTACAACTCGTTCGAGTACTTGCCGTACTCCACCATGCCTCCGAACACCAGGATACGGGTACCATCCACAACGAAGCCGTAAGCTGCGCATCCCGGCGGAATATCGCCTTTTGTCGATGGCACGAACCATTGATTTGTAGCTGAAACAGTGCAATTCAAGTTAGATTCGTTTCGTTCGTTAGCACGGCCGCGATTATTTCAACTGATACTTCGGATTCTCTTAATCTTGAAGAATCAATTTTTAAGTGATGATTTAACTCGCGACATGTTTATGTGATAATTTATTTGGCGTTTGGAGATTAATGGATAAGTTTAAAGAGTCATATTACAAACTTGAGATTAATATATATTTTTATATAATGTGACGAGATTATTGTATGTTAGGATTAAAAAAAATGAATGCGATTGTTGTTGGTTTGAATTGTTTATAAATTTATTTATCAATAAATAAGTAATATATTTAAATTTATTCAGTAACAAAGCAATACATAAATCAATCAAAATATATTACAAAAAAAGAAACTAACAAAAATAATATTAATATCGTTCATTCATATTTCAATGTTCTCAAGTTAATTAACTGAAGAATTTAACATAAATTAATATTAAAAATGTCTCATTCATTAGATAAAATTTTATATTCTTGCAATCATAATGTCATTATTATACTAAAATATTTCAAACTATATACAAATTTTCAAAAATGTAATCTTATTGAAAGCATGATGTTATACACTTTTTTTAATCTGATGAATCATTTATTTATAATTAGACAATTCATTTTATAAATATGTTTAAATAAACACAAGTATAAATATTATCATTTCCTCCAAATTTCATTGTTATATTTATTTTTAGAACTTATTCAACAAGTAAATATACAATAAACTTGATTTTTGCTTGAAGGAAAAGAAAATTAAATTATAACATTTTTTTATTAAAACTATTTATTATTATATATATGTAATATAACATTACAGAGAAACAAAAAAAGAGCAATATAGCAAAAAAACTATTGGATATTTATCAATAAAATAGAAATAATAAAAAAATAAAATCATTTTCAAATTATAATTTCATCAAATTTACTAAAAATTTCAAATTACTATGATTAAATTGATGAATTATATCGATTTTTAATTAATTGTTTTCTAATTTGAATTAAATTAAAAGTATGAATTAATAGATTTCAAATTTATATGCATTAGTAAAACTAATTCGTATATAAGGCAGTAAAACATATATATAAGACATTACCAATCATTAAACATTTGGTTTATAGCTTTCAACCATTTTTTTTGTTACGTAATATATATTTTTAAATTGAAATTTAATTAACTAGAAGTACATAAATGAATTTTCTCTTAGAAATGTATGATATGATGTTATTTATTAAATCATTTACAGTTGAATATAATTTTTTTATATACCCTTTTATATTTTACACTTGATTAAGCAACTTGAATTATCTTATATTTATCATTTAAAAGGGTCATAGAAAATTAATTTTTTTATATACTATAATTATTAATTGTAAAAGCATGTTTTTTAACAAATATTAAAATGTACCTTTTATCTTTTCTTTAAATTTATATATTTTATATAAATTTATATACATTGTTTTCTATCTTTTAAATCAATAAAATTTAAAATTCCATTTTAAAAATTCAATACTATTATCAAATATATAATTCATTTTTCAATTATAATACATAGATTAGATAACAAGAGAAATGATTATAAGGTAGCAATAATTATTTTTTGTAATCATTTATTATTAACTAATTTTTTACACATTTATATATAACATTTTATTTCAGTAAGAATTAAACTCGTGTACAACTTTTATTTTTTCTTTGTATCTTAATAAAATTTACATTAATTTTTCTGTTTTATAATACAATACTTGTAATTATATGAATTATTATTTACTTTATACATTTTTTTCTTTTATTTTATCATATATATTTACAATTTAAATAAATAAAATTGTTTTATATATTTTAAAGAAAGATCCGAAAGAATGGTGCATCTGAAGCCATGCATATCCCTTTTCTCTCAGTACCAAAATCTGAGTATGATGAAAAAAAAAGTCGAAACAAGCCAGACATATTCCCAAATCAAAGTTTGAAACCCTATCATTATTACAACATATAAAATTGCATAGATGTTTTAAAGAATTGAATCGAAGGTTGCGATGCAGAAACGACAAAATTGATAAAAGTTTATCTTCCCAATTGATAAAAAAGACAAAAACCAAACAAAAACAGTAGTAACAAAAATAAATATGGCCGCCGCCATGGAGGCCTCGCTGCCTACGCCGTCTCCCGCGGCGGCGCGCCCTCTCTCTCGCCGAGAGAGACAGCATGACCAAGCGCGCGTCGCGCGCGCCAAATCGTACGGGAGGAGGGCGACAAAAGCACAAAAATGGCCGCTCCCGCGCGGACAAATAGATCTCTCAGCAGTCCTTTTTGTCCCTCAAATTACAGCCCAAGTTCTGTCAATATTGCCACGCGACTCTTATTCGCTCTTTCGTCTGCACCCGTCCCCGAACGCCCATAATTTTCGAGAAATTTCGAAAAAAACTGACGACCCCGCTAATGCGCAAGTCACGCTTTGCGATCCGGCCGGTGACCGTCTTGTCAATCCGCCATGTTGGAAGACACAAATACAAATATAAACATCGTGAAAATGCGTCACGATAGTTAGGTTATGAAGTATATACTTCACAGGATTGACGCTGACCCACAGACGACGGGATGTAACAAAGTGGACGACGGAAATGGAAACGTGGAATACCGAGTTTTTTGGCGGGAAACCACGGGACGAGGGAGAGAAAAATGAAAACGTCGTGCGGCGCCATGTTGGAACGGCCGTTGGTTGTTAGAGGGGGATACGGCGCGACGTAACTCACCTGTGTTGTATACATGCAGCTCGTCGACGATTCCTTCATTTCCGCCGCCAAACACGACCATCAAATCTTTGATAGCGACTGCGCGGTGCCCGTGGCGCGGCCTCGGCTGGGGGCCCGTCGGGTTTGCGATCCGCTTCCACTTCAACATGGGTGCCGCCATGACGACCGTTCGTCAATCACATCATTCACCCCACTGAACTTAACCAACAAACCAACTCGCGCCTCTTTCACGCCGATATCTATTATCCCTTGATTCTCTTCAGCTTCGCGCCACACAAAAACAATCTCTGTCCACGTTCGTGTCTATCTCACTTGCGCTTTATCCGTCACACTATCCCCCTCTCTGTCCATCTAACCTCGCGGCGCCGATTCTAACCTTACTGCCGCGTAGGTGGTGCAGTGCGAATAGCGCCCGGGGCGTCTGCGCGCGCAAAAGCTTTTTGGCGCGAAAGCACCGGGAACGGTCCGGGTGACAGCACGCTGTTTTTACGACACTGTGGCTCGCACGCCAGGCTCGCAGCTCACTGCTATTCGGCGGTCGGCTCGGGGGACTGCGGACAGTTCGCGGCTGCCATCGTCTGAGACGCGCGTACCGCTGCGACCTCACGGCGCACCTTGTCCGATCGTTCGTTGTCGATCGCTCGCGGCAACTTTTATCACTTTCGTCGCGCACGATCGAGAAACTGGCACTTTTGCATCGCGCAGTTGATGATTGCTTTTGGCTTCGTTGCGTCGGTAATCGGTGCTACCAACTTATGAACGAACAAAGCTCATGTAATATATAGATAAGACACTTGATAGTTTTCAAGTGGGAGTCCGTTCGGTTTGTTTCTGTTTCTGTCGTTTCTGTTCTCGCGCTAGGTCAATGAGGTTGGGTTTAGGGAGGGAAATTTGCTTCGATTTCAATGTTCCCGGTGAATTCCGAGAATTAATGAAAATGCAAATATTTCTACATTTGCATGCAGGTACATCCCGTAAGTGCCTATAGAAATATTTTCATGACAAACATCCCGTAAGCATACTACTGTTATTTTATTTTAAAATTTTTAAAGTTTTTTCTGAAATTGCATTGTTTATATTCAAGTTGTAATTATTTTATAAAGAATTAAATACTTAAGATAAACGGATCAATGTTACACAATTTACACACTGTTTTAATCTTGCTAATTACTTAATATTAATATTTCTATATAATGTTACAAATATTAAATATGATCATAAATAACTGTTTACTTAAAATTGAATGAAATGTACTTTTTTGAATTAATTCATTTTTGCAATTAATTACAATGCTTAACAGTAATGTTTTATTTAATCTTAAATAATAAATTCACGTTTACCAAAAATAAATTTTTAACATGACTAATTTTAGAATTCTATTTTGAAAACTACATTTTTCATTTAATTTTATAAATAAATAAATTAATTGATTCATACATAAATAAATTTTCTATTTTTTACATTTTTCATAATGCATTATTAAAAGCTGTATTCACATGAAAAATTAAATAAATTCCTCCGTGAAAATTATATTTTAACTTTTTTCACGGAGGATCTAGTAAAATATGAAATCCATTTTATAAATAATTTTAATTTATTGTTCATAAAAATATGTACCATAACTGTGATCGGTATCATATTAAAACAAAGTTGAATTTTTTCAGCATATTTTATATCGAATAACTACCGTTATGTTCATGTATGTGTATGATGAAAAATAAAGGCGTTTATCTATGTATGTACATGCAATACAATAATTTTATACAAAATGTTCACACGTCCCTCAATTATTCTTGAATTTAGTCTATATTATCCTAAATTCATTGATGTGCTCTATCAATTATCTCCCGATGTTATGATTATATATATATAATAGGGAATTGCATAATATCTTTTTCTTCAAACAAGATAATCACGATGAAACATAAAGTTATATCAACTCTGACGTCAGTCATTAATAGTTTGTAATATGTAAAAATTTTCTTAACGGTGATAATTATTATTAGTATACTTTAATAATAACATTGAACTGATTATTTCCTTTTTTCATACTATACTTAACTGCAACTTATACTCAATGTGTGAATTTGTTAAACCAAACATGATCTGTGTGTTTATTAAAAAAAAATGAAACACTATAAAGCGTTATCTAGTTGAATAATACAAAACCCTTTTAAATATTGGTTGAATGTTCTTTTCAATAATAAGTTAATTATATATATAATATATAATTAACTTATTTTTTTAAACAATATTGGCAATTTAACAAAAGTTTGAAACATTTTTTAATATCTCAGTTATCAATTCGAATAAATATTTAAAAATAACGCCTTAAGTTTTGTACAATATAAATTAAAAAAATCTCATTTTATTACAGTTCATTTAGCAATTGTCGCTTATTGAACATCAATTCCTTATGCTTTCTTCAATTTAGTGTCATTATATTGAATTCACATATAGACTGAGAAATAATAAGTTTTAAATAACTTTTATTCTCAAGTAAAATTTATATTTACATAAAAAAATTCTAAATGCGTAAAAAAAATTAATTGGCATCGTAAACAAAATATTTACTGTTTATTAAAAACAAAATAAGTATACTGTAAAACATAGTAAATCAAACTTTGAAATTATATCTATTATTAAATATTTTATTTTAAAGTAGTCACCAAAAGTGGAAAACATTGCATTTTTTTGTGATTGCTTATTTCAGAAATTTTGCTGTTAAATTTAATTTAATTGATAATTTCATAAAATAAACTAATGCATATTAAAATCGGACAGATTTCACGGTGTATTTTCTTTTTTTACTATGTAACACAGCAAGAAAGAAACAACAATCTGCTAAATAATATAGATAAAAAATAAAGTATGTCAGACTCTATGAAACACAATGTAATTACTTATTCAAAACATATTTAAATACCACTTCTATGTGTATGTTTATTTTTATTTTATTTATTTATTTATTTTATTTGTATTATATTTTTATTATATTTGACATTTTCTTTTACTTCTGTTTGTAAAAATTTAGCTCAAAACTTATTAACAAATAATTTAATTTATATGCTTTAAATATCAATATATATTTAAGTAAAAAAACTAATAATAATAAGATTGCGTCGATTGATCATGAGAAACTTTTATTTAAAAACACATGAAATAAAGTAAAATTAAAAAGTTTTACACATTTGTTTTGTGTAGTAGCATAAAAAGCTATACAAATAAAACGATAACATGAAAAAAAAGTTCTTCTTTTATATTTAATGTTTTGATAAGTAACATATTAAAATTAAATGCGAAAATAAATTAAATTTATTTATGCAAAAACTTATACGTTATATGTATTGATAACCAAGATTTGTACTTAAAATTTATATAAATTTAATGTAAATTTTATATTAATATATACATAAATTATAACTAATAAAAATGGTTGCATATATAAGTAAATTGTGTGAAAACTATGCATAATCAATAGTTCAACTATATAAAAATTATATAAATTTGGTTGTCACACAAAAAAAATAAATTACATATTTTAAATATATATACAATATTTAATGTGTAAAATGGCTATATATTTTGAAAAACATCTTTTTCAATATAATAACAGAGGTATTTCTTAGAGCAGGTATTAAAAGTACTAATTATATCAGTAGATTAAATAAAATTAACTAACATTTAAAATATTTTGTGATTAACAAAAATGCAAAGAATTAATAATAGATTATATATATTTAGAAGAAATTTATTTTTATATATTTATTTTGTCAAACAATTCAATACAAAAAATCATTATTAATTGAATGCAATTATAATTCTGTTCCATATTAGAAATTTCAAAAATAATAAATCTTAAATATAAAAGAGAATAAATAAAAAAGGAAGAGTCAGTGACACGTGTTTGTAAATTATTTTCATTGAATCGACCCACTTTTTCATGACGTATCTCATTAATTCTAAAATCAACACAGTCGACGCCATTTGAACGTTTGAAATTTACTTCGAGACAGCGCTTGCGCGGTACCAGTCGTTACCGATCGAACTCAGTCGATATTGGCCGAGCGGACATATGCTTTTCACGTTTAGTCTCGCTCGCCATTATGGATTCGTTAGTAAATTACGCGAGTGAAGGCGAAAACAGTAACAATTCCGACGATATCAAGGTAAACACGCTTTTCGTATAACTCTCATTCCACTGACGCACTTCAAAATCCAATCTTTATTTCCGTAATCCCGCGAATTAACGCGTACGCGCATTTGTGTACACGCACATATACACAAAACACATGACACACACCCTCGTACATGTATCTCACACACGGAATATTACATATTTGCGGTCAATAACAATCGTGGACAAATTTGATATTTATCGTTGTGAAACAAAATACAATTGAATTTTAGGATTCCTCGCGCTTACACATAACCTAGTTTAGTTCGAGCGTTGATTTTGAAGTGCGCAGTTTACTCAAACAGTTCGATCCCTTAAAGCAGAAGGTATTATTGTTTATTTACATTTTTGGATTTTCCCAACAATTCATATCCGAATTCGAACATTCATTTCTTTATATAACTTTTCGGAAAACACAAATGTATGTTTTTCTTATTTTCATTAATTTGTGCTGTGACTGGCTAAAAATTGTTTAAGATTTCGTGTTTTTGAAGATGGTGTTTGAGAATGATAAAATAGATAGCTGAACAGTAAGTTAAGCAAACCTTTATCATATTATATTGCGACTTATGTAAAAATCAATAAATAATCATAGATTTATTAATATGCTGTGTAATACTTTTAGGTAAAACTGGGTGCTGCAAGTTTACTTTGATGGTTATTGAATGGAAATGTGTTTGTGATAAAACTTTCATTTGTTAAATTCTTTATTTTTCATATATATAAAATCTGCTTGTAGTTTCTGCTTTTAAATAAACAACGAGAATATAATTTAAGGAAATAAAAGTAATCAATTATAGGATTTAGAGATATAATTTAAATATTTCCATTTAAAATCAGACATTTTGTAGCTAGTTATATCAATATCTTATAGATTTTTAAGCAACAGTTCAGTGAAATTTTGAAAAAAAATTTTAAATTATTAATTAATATTGAAGAGAAAATAATTATATTGCATTTGACAAAAAATACTATTGAATTTACAAGAAATCATTCTTTAATATAATTATTTTTACTTATTTATAATACAATTAAAATAATTATAGTATCAGAACTAATATAATAATATAGTATAATAATTATATATCATAATATAGTATAATAATTATATATAATAATATAATATAATAATTATAGTATTGTTAAATTAATATTGTTTTAACAGAAATCTTAAAATAAAACAACAGATATATTTTGTAATAAATGATTGATTGTGAAATAGTTTTGTCCAAAACATTATTAAAAATTTAAAAAATTTCTTGGTATGATTTATTAACAAATATATAATTACTTTGTCATTGATTATTATTATTCAGATTAACTAATTTCATTAAATTCTATTATTGGATATAACATAAAAAAATGATATCATAATGTTCATTTTTATTATAAATAACAACTACTTTAATGTATACATATTGCAATAAATGCAATTGCCAGCTCTTAACATTATAAACATTGACTATTCTATATTTTACTTCTTTATAATTATTCTTAAATTTTCAAAAATAACATTTGTTTAATAAATATAAGTTATTTTAAATATCATGATTTTATTATATTTAAATAATTATAATGGCATTTTAGGTTCATTCTAAAGTGATTTATAATTTTGAATATCATATAGCATTCACTGTTTTAAATTTAGTAGATTTTATATTTCAATAAATATAAAAACCAAGAAGATTAAAAAAATATTTTGGTTGTGATGGTAAATTAGTTCTAGGAATAAGGAACATAAATTGAAAAAACAGCATTAGGAAAGAAAAATTTAAAATGGGAAATTCAATATGACATTGCTATAGATTTAACCTCAGTTAATATACAGGGTGTCCCATAACACGTGTGTGTGTATATATATATATATATATATATATAATTAAAAGAAATAAAAAATGTTGAAATATAAACAAATAAATATAATTCGCAATATATCACAAGCAAATATTTGGACCTCATAAAATTCTTTAATCAAAGCAAAATAAAATTAAACAAATAAAAATTATATTCATAAATCAGATGCAAAAACATTAAATATTTTCATTTTACCCAATAAATTTCTAAAATCACTTTTTCTATAAAATTCAATCCAAACAATTTCCTGTATTATATTGATTAATTTTCAGATAACAAAGAAAAAATAATTGTTCAGTTTTTGCTTTAGTAACTTGTTTTTGCATGCAAAGTCAAAGAAGAAATTATCTGTTCATTGTGCGATACTCCGTATATGTTAACACAAAAACAACATAAGGGTAATTGAGGGACACTGAAAGTGCATAAGCAATAAGTCTGCATTCCATAGTTTTAGCGTGTCTTCTAAGCCGAAGTTAAACTAGCTGGTGTAAACATTCTATTTTCAAGATGCCACAAGAGGAGATGGCGCGAGGACGAGCAAGCGACGCAAACTACGACCCGGTTCAAATGGATATGAGCGAGGTACGATAGCAATTCAACACCCATGATTCACAAAATGCTTCATCCTGTAATGCATACGTCTCAGGGCACCGTTAGGCTCTCAGGGTTACTTGTACATAATCAAACATCTCTACTTTCTTGAGACAAGTTTCTCTCTGCCTCAAAAACCATCTCTATCCTGACATTTATTTTCATTCTCCCGCTATCGTCCTGATCCAGTTTGTGCACGAAACAAATTCCCTCCCTTCCTCTCATATAATAATGTACATTTCTATTAACGATATAGTTATACTTGGCGTTGAATCCCCTCAACATCCTAAGACGTGGTGTACAAGCTCAGACATAGAAACATTCATATTATTTACAAATTAAGATTAAGTAAATTGGGATTAGTGTCATTTCGTGAGAAAATATTAACACGTAGCTCTGTTGGTAATACATGATACAATATCTACGCACCTCGGCAAGGTCAATGCTGTGCGAGGGTCTTGCAAGACTACCCCCAAGTCCTATTCCGAAGACTTTGGTGAGTATAGAAGCCGGCAGAAGGTAACTCAAAAACAACAACAAATATCAACAAAATACAACAACTTAGAACAACAATCGCGACGGCTCGACACACAGAGACTCGTTAGATCTTGTTTATTTGCCTGATCACCCCTTTTCAATCCGCCAATTTTATATGTTGCCAGCTCGAACGGTGCCATTGTGATTGAAGAACGGATTGCAATTGACCTGGAGAATCTTTCTTTATTGAACAATGAGAACGAGTATTATAAGTACATGGAGAAAAATGGTGCTTGACTCTTTCACAATGGAACTCTGGATAAAAGTTAAACATGTTTCACGGTAGAAACAAGGTATTATAGGAATAACTATGGATCCTTCAGCAAAAGAAACGTACAAATATTTTATGAGGAGAAATATTTGACATAAGGCAGAAAAGATTATTTAAATGAGGATGATAAAGATTCAAATAATATTTTTGATGATTATTAAAGTAAAATTAATCGTTTTTAGGATGCTTTACGCTCGTTTTGGGTATACGTGTTAGGACCTATCAGAAAAACTTATGATTTTTAAATTAAATTCATTATTTAAAAATAAAACAATAAAAACAACAGTTTTTACCTTATCTGTATAATTTAAACTCAAAATTCATTTTAAACCTTTGGCTTTTGTACTATACAATTGGATTAAGATATTAAAAAAATTGAATGTAAATATTGTCATTTGATGAATAGATAGATATTGATAAAACTTATTTATTTAATTAATTATAAAACGAGATCTTAATTTTTACAATTTTTCACCGTTTAACTAAATTCAATGATTGCACTATTATTACTATCATTGTATATATTAATAACATGTTATATAACATAAGCGCAATATATTGTTATGCGATTTTACTGTTACAGAATCCATAATTATTCATAATAACTTTCTGCTACTGTTAGACATCATGAAACTTTAATCAGGCTAAACAGAATAGATTTGTTTCAAGCTTTTCTACTTAACACTGAAACTGACACTATAAAGATGTATTAGAATGAAAAGTGCATTCTAATTGATTAAAAATAGAATTGTCATTTAATCACAGTAATAAGAAAATTTATGCATATAAAGAATTGTTAAAAAGAATAGTAAGAATAATATTATCTTTAAATATATATAATAATTGCATTAACAGAATGATTAAAATACAAATTGCATTTAAATATACGTATATTATATATCTAATTAAATTGTTCCAGCTATTAATCTCAAAATAATACTATATAAATATGAAAATGTTTAATAATTTTCTTTTATTATTTATTGCAAAAAGTAAATAAATATTAGAGTAAATATTGATTCAAGTTTAGAAATTTATATATTTTATATTCATGTCTTTACATAAGAAAAAAATGCAATAATCTTATATAAAGTTTCATTGTATATATATACTTACATTGAATAATAGTTAAGATGTGAATATTCATGTAATTTGCAACTTGGAATACAGCAGTTACACAAAATTTATTATGTACAATATAATATTTCACAAGTTACGGAACTATTTAAAAAAATTAATATTATTATGTGCTGTTTTT
This sequence comes from Habroteleia sp. ZL-2020, assembly GCA_022817445.1. Classification (NCBI taxonomy): domain Eukaryota; kingdom Metazoa; phylum Arthropoda; class Insecta; order Hymenoptera; family Scelionidae; genus Habroteleia; species Habroteleia sp. ZL-2020. The sequence continues at coordinate 11,721 of JABFPK010000798.1, forward strand.
GAATAATAATGTTTATATTTGTTAGTAAAAATAATCATATTCCTTTCCAAGTTCGAATATTGTTTATAAAATTGGTACTTCTTACAGTAAATGGCATATTTAAAGTTTAAGTTGTATTGTATTTTAGAGTAAATATTGCTTTAACTATAATGTTTGTATTATATGTTTGACTGATTATAGATATATAACTAAAAAACATCAAAACTACAGTAATATATAAAACAAAACAAAATTGAAGTTTTATTGTAAATAAATGAAAATAATATAACAATAACAATGAATTACTCTGATTGCAAAGAATAATAAATACTAGGATTAACCGCCCATGTAAAAATGAACATATATATTTCATAAATGTAACCATATATGTCACGAATTGGAAAAGTATTTTGTTCTTATATAAATATTGAAATATTATAATGACTAAATGAATACAATAATGAATATAATTTTATAATGCATGTATAATTAATGTAATTTATTTGCAATAAAGCAAATAAATTAAAATTTTGTTTTTACATTATTATATTAAAATAAGGCATTATTTTGCTTTCGATTATGTCCAAAATGTTTCAATTCTATGACCGTGTCTATGATAAATTGATTTAATTTTACAATTTAAGTTCATTGATTATATTGAGAGATTTTCAATTTTATTAATAGTGCGGATAATTTAAGTTTCTCTTCCATCTTAAATATAATATATGCAGTAAGAGAAAAGAAAACAGAATAGAATTGATTAAAACAATCTAAATATCCGCGCACACGCTAATATATAAATTACACTGTTCTTATGACTTAAGTAGCACATGCCATATATGGTCTCATATATGAAATCCATAGACATATGTTGCTATATATGTGTCATATATGTCCCATGTATCAATTTTTACATGGGCGATAAGCTTACGATAAAAGTAGAGTCATTTATGTTAGATAATTATTTAACAATTTTCTTATGTAACTTTAATTAATTATAATTATATATATAAATTAATGTGCATAATTTAAAATTAATTAAATATATTTATGTATGCTTGTTTTTACAATTACTAAGTTTTTTCATTACCTAATTTGATTATGTTAATGACTAAAAAGATAATTAAGAGATTTTTACTTAATTAAGTTGAATCAAAATAATTGCAAGCAAATAAAAATTTGAAATAAAGAAATTGTTTGAAGAAGAATAACAATAAATTGCTGCTGTTTTACGAAGGTAGATATTTTTAGTCATATTAACGCTGAAAGAGAAAAGTAAAGAAAATGATGAGAACGATTGTGTGTCAAAATTATGTATTTATAGCTTATTAAAAATTAAGGATGTTTTATAATACTTAAACCTGAAAAATCGGGAAATTTTAGAACACTATTTTTTTCCACAATCTATAATACAATTTATAAAATATTTGTATTGATTTTGATGGAATTAAAAATTTTCATGTAAGTTGTTTGTATAAAACATTTCATCATGATTTCTTAAAAATGTACTTATTTATTTATAATATTTAAATACATATTTAATTTACATAAGGAAGTTTTTCAAATTATCATTGTAATACATTTGCAATATACTTTTTGCAATAAACAATTATTCATATATAAAAACACCATAAATTATGCAGAATTACAATAAAATTTGTTCATTATATATTTAATAAAAAACCATAAAACAATACATAAAGAAAATAATAAATTATAAATTGATTATTAATAATAAATAATAATCCAGAGTACCGTTCGACGGCAAATTAATCTGACATAATTATATTATAATTTTGGCTATAAATAGGGGCAATACGTTTTTTAACTGTGTGATTTTTGTTTTTCTCACGCAAAACGTGCCACATACACACTGTTTTAATTGTTGTTCCTTCATTCCGCGGTTATCGAATAACAAAACGTATCCGCACGATGGATGTAATTTGAGTTGGAAATGGACGATTAGTTCTTGGCAGTGGTTTAACTAATTAATCA
>JABFPK010000800.1:0-13685 GCA_022817445.1 Habroteleia sp. ZL-2020
AAAATAAATACAATAAAAAAAGAAATAATATTTAAAAACACCCTAACCCCGTTGCATCAGACTTGAACATTCACCTTAACGGACCAATATTATGTTTATATTATTATATCTTCAAGAGTCACGTTATACTAGGAATGTTTTGTTTGGTATTAACAAACATAACGCCTAGAAGGTTTTTATACAACAAGGGAGATATATGATTTTGGAGAGAAAAAGATTTAGAAGATTATATATGTATGTAATTATGTTAGTAATTATTCAACAAAAAATTTGTTCTCGATTTAATGCATTACATATTAAACATAAATTCATTTTATACATATCGCGTTCTTCTAACCAAACACACTGAGAAAAAAGTTGGAGCAAGTTTAGCAATCTTCTGCCCCAAGTAGGATATAATACTTCTATTATGTTCATATTTGCTATATTTTATAAGTAAATATATCATAAATTATGAATCAAAATGCAATTCGTATCGAAAATTATTTTAGAAAATATATCATATATTGATATAATACAAGTATATCCTAGTTGGGCTAGAAAAAATTCCTAAACTTGCACTAACTTTTTTTCAGTGTACATTGCTCTGCACACGAAAAAAATATTTAAAATTTTGCTATACGTTCTAGATTTTTCGGACTATTGGAAACAAATTAAAAATTTTTATTAGGCAACAAGTTAAAAATGATTACAATTTCTAGAAATATTTACTATTTACCTATTTATATCTCCAAGAAAACGTAACAAATTTTACCATACTGTCTAATACATTTTTTATTTCGTTCCCAATAGCTCGAGAAATCTAGATCATATAGTAGAATTTTAACGATTATTTTTCTTCGTGTATTACTTTTGTATAAACACCTATGATTTACAGCAAATATAACGTCGTTGCATTGCATGCGACCGGTTAAAAACATATTTGTATCCAAGCTAAAGTGAACTAAAGATGATTAATGCCGTAATAAAAAACAAATCGATATCAGAACAGATGCTAATCGTTAAGCGTTGTATCTCGGGTCGTTAACGTTATTAGTTTATTGTCAATACATGTCCGCAAAGTGTCCACTCATTGTCAGGACGAGGCACGACGCAGCGTGGTGATTGGCTGACCCAAAGTCGCCCTCGTTTGACCTCGTTGCAGATTGACCCACTGATGTCGTTTGCGTTGATATCAGTTACGGGATTACCTGCGTAGCTTTAATTTGATCCAGTCTGCCTTTCGCCAATAGAACATAACTTAATTCGCCCCGCATACCGTCGACCGATAATATCACCTATTCTTGGTCTTTTGTTCTCAATTGCTCCTTTTGTTTCAGCGCCTCGTATCGGTACAGCGTTGCGAGCACATTTCAAAAGATGGAAAAAAAAAACTAACCCACTTCGTCGCTTGGCAAAAATGTTATTTGGTTGCTGCAAATTGCCATCATATTACAACAGTCACGCGATTTTGCCAATTTAGTTACAGTTCGCCATTACTTTCCAGAGCCGAAGCAAAAACACGCCACGATGTCTGCCGCGAATGTTATTCTTAATTCGAGGATAAAAAGCAACCTATGGACGTGATCGAATGCTTCGATCGGCTCTTGAAATGCCGCAGCGCTGGATGTATTTTAAGAGATCCACCATTTTTCTGACCTTACACTTTTAAAAGTAATTGTACACTGATAAATCAGGGTCAAACGGTTTACCGCTGCGGTGTCGGATTGAATTAAAGTACAATGAACTTGGAAATCAGCGCCGTTTTAGGTCGGCCAATTGTACTAATCGAAACTGGTGCATATTTGGTTTATGGGATCCAATCTGTCCACGTTTTGCGTTTGGCGAACAGAAAACGCAATGAAAAGCCAACCGATTCGTGCACAACTTATGTGACCGGTGCCTAAAAGTAATACAACTTTGGAAACCAAAAAGGATGGTAAAAACAATTATGAAATTGAATGCGGTTTATCATTGAACGTAGGACGCTAAACCTACCTTGGATTTCATAAAAAATGCCTTATTGACGTAAAGATATTCAATATTACTGCAACATTGGGAGTTAAACTTTTAGCATTACGCATTTTACAGCGTGCGTTCTAATTTTCAGAGAGTATTCAATAATTATTCCGAGTTAGCATTGACGACATGTTTGCAGTTATTGTAAACGTTGCAATTTTCCAAACACATTTTCTCTCGGTGTGCATTACAATTACAAATGAATATTTTAGTCATTTACATGATTATTCACAACAGAAGAACCAAGTTCTCCATTTTCGTCATCCCTAGCAACTTTTTCTGCAGTTTAGTTTGCAGAGGTCAAACGTGTGTTTGTGTGGATGTCCATAAATATTAATTGCAACTGATTACTACATCAAACGATAAACAAAGCTTATTGCGATGAAAAACATTGAGTGCAATGAACTTGTGTTAACAGCAGTCCTCCAATTGTTAGTTTCTTTTAGGTGACCGCAAAAAATCTTCCATTGTTCGTTTCACCTTCACTGCAGCGAGTAGTACTCCATATGCGTCCACACAATTCCTGAAAATACGTAATACACATAATTGAGTACAAGTGTAAAAATCTAAGTGTAAATACAACACCTCCGTTTAATTATCTTTTAGCAATATATAGTTAACAATTAAAAATTAAACTTTCAATCATACAACAAGGTAATTCGTTAAGTTTCCTCAATTTTAATTTTAATTTTAAATTAATTTATAATTTATAATGTTGTTACTTAAAAATATATATTTTTTGTATGTAACCCTGATCAAGTTTTTGTAAAAAGCACGAAACGTTGGCTTTAAAAGAATGTTGAAATCACAAAAATAAGTCCCAGGAATTTTATATTGTTCCTAAAGTTAACCCTTTTTGCTGTTAGTAATTAAAAAACTGAGACAAGTTTTCTGAAAGAAACTTGCCTATATATTTGCACGGATCATGAGTATCAGTCATCAGACAAAAATTGAGCAACATCCCTATAAGCAATGAATATTCGTGCATATTAAACAAAATTACAGTAATTTTATATATAATATTCACAGAAATATTAATGTAATATTTTTGGAACACTGAATGTTCGCTCTTTAATTAAATAAGTCGGCCGGTAAGTGGTAATAATCAATAAGTATTGAGATTCATAAATGGTACTGGTGGCTCGGGGATAAGATGTCAGACTTCCACTTTAGAGGCTTGGGATCGATTCCCAAGTATAAGAAAAGATTTTTACAATTTTATTTGCGTACAATGAATATTACTGTAACATTAAGACAATATTTAGTTACTATAATGTTACAATAACGTTTCATAAATATTTCAAAAACATTTCTGCGATATTATAGTAATATTCGTTGCTTATAATAATCTTATGTATGCCAACTGGTTTGAACAAAATTAATCAAAGTTGACTACGGTTTTGACAATGGAAAGCATGTAATAGCTCGAAAGATAACCAGGAGAAATTGTATCGCGAAGCTTGGACCTTCGTAAAACAAAACTCGTAAAATTTATTGTGCAAGAACAATGCATCAACAGACTTAAGCAAAATTTATAGACTTGCATATAGCATTACTCAGAATGTCATCGGTCATTACGTTGCGCTCGTTATAATTGTTAGTGGACACCAAAATGTTTTAAGAGTGATCTCGCAAATCACATTGTAACGTTGTCCTGGGTTATATTTTTTTATTTGCATATTAACGCATGGAATGAAGTTTCTGTAGGAAGAGTATCCATGTGAAATAACGTTACTCAAAGTTTTATTAGTTCTGATTTGTAACAGTAAGAAGAGTGACCTTTAGGAACAATATAAAATTCCCGGGACTTATTTTAGTGATTTTAATATTTATTAAAAGCCAACGTGTTTCCTTCTTTTTGCAAGAACCTCGTCAGGGCTACATACAAAAAATATATATTTTTAAGTAACAACTTTATAAATTATAAATTAATTTATTATTAAAGGTGATTCCATGGATATGTGAAGGAAGAACGCCGTTTTGACGACACCTCAAAAATTTATTTTGTTGATATGTAGTTGTGACTTTCATTTCAGTCCTTAACAATTCTGTGCTAGTGTTGTTTAAATTACAAATTAAAATTTGGAAAACCTATTTTGATTTCCATCTTTATTTATGTCGTATTTATAAGGCGTACGAATTTGTTTCATTTTCAGTTTCATATTATTCTTAACCAAATTAATGTCGAATTCCGTCTTACAAAACATCTTATTCGATATTCCGTCTTAAACGAATAAATTTTAAAAATATTGCATATCCCTCATTAACCGTTTCTCAACTTCATTTATAGAGAAAGGGAAGAGATATACATCTGAAACGAGGGATTGTATATATTTTGCAAGTCCAAAACTCCCAAACTGCTGGCTTCCTCGTAATTGGGCGAAATTCGTTCGGTGTTCACCCAGTGAACGTACACGAAACGGACCGCGCGTTGCGAAAGAATAATACGGGATACAAGGTCCGGCCGTTCGCCGGATCATTTTTACTAATTGAAGGTTAGGTCGGCCACGGAGTTTACGATCGAATGAGTCAGAGTCAAACGAATCAACTTCCAAGCAAGAGTGGAGCATATCGCCCCTCCTGCGAACGGCTCCTGGGTCCTAAAGAAAAGAGAGAAGCGGCGATGACGAAGTCAACTCGAAACACGCTTCATGCCGATCAGTCCTTTAGCCGCGCACTCCACAAACGGACGTGGGATTTCGATTGGCCGCCAAATCGCGCTTACGCGGGCTTTTTCGGGAGCGCGCGCAGCCCTCATCGGTCGCGCCAATTTCAAATCACTCTCGCAGAATCCTCGCAAACTATCCTCCCCGTGTAAACCAGGCGCACATTCGGAAACTGTGTTATTTCAACACGTGGGTACTTTTTCAGCTCATTTGTCCTAATTTTGTATCCGTTATTAATTCTTTGCCAATTTGTTACTTTTTCCACAATTTTGTTTGTTGTGAAAAAGAACTCCAAGCGACCAAAACGTAGCGTGTTTATCTTTGTCAAGAAAAAAAGTTCAGTATTTAACATCATGAATAATTAACACAGATTTTTCCGGAATTATAACGAACGGCCTGCGGGTCGGAAAAAATAGAGAAGGTTGGAAACGTGGTATTACTAATAGGAAGTTTTATGCGCGGAACAATTATTGGGAGAGAAGATCTCAACTGTCATAATAACATATCACCGACTGACATTTTTTTACTCGACGCCAAACATGGACATTCGTGTATGGAGGTGAAACCGTAAGATTGTAGTTATTAAACCAATTTCTCGACTAATCAAATGTTTATAATCTAAATTGTATCTGCCATTACAAAAAATGACTATGAAAAAATGTTGTAAAATAAAAACATAAATCAGAATAGTTGTCCATGTATATAATATATGAAAGTATGGTATATTTAATTATTAAAATAATATTTAAAATTATAAAATTGTTTAAAATTTAAAATTATGTAAATTTGTAGATTTTTGGGAGTATTGAAGACAAAATAATAATTTTATTAGACAGCATTCCAAGTTTTGCGGATATTTTCATTTTTTCCCGATATTTATCGATTTTCTCTTATTTTTGTTTACCTTTCGACAATATTTAGGGCAATGTGTGAAAATACTCAGGGAAATTGATGGAAAAAAATGTGAAGAATCGCGGAGTGAATGCGGAAAAAAGTAAAAAAAATGTTGAACAAAAATCGAAGAAACGCGGAGAAAATCTACAAAATTCAGCGAAAATTAAAAAATTCGGCAAAGATTAAAAAAATCTTGGAGAAATGCTTCTACTTGGGATGATAAAAATTGCTATCTTTTCTTGAAAATATCAATAATATATGATTTTTATCCTACAGTCTAATAAAATTTTTCAATTTGTTTCCAATAGTCCAAAAGTCTAAAAAATATAGTAAAACTTTAAATATTATTTTTTTCATGTATAACATATGTACAATTATATATTCACTATATTTTTTCTTTCAATCAATGCACAAGAAAAATGGAATTACAATGAAGAATATTTTGATTTCTCAGTTAGAAACATAAACATATACATATCCTCTTAATTCGCAGACTCAAAAAAGGAAGTTTTGGCATTTATAACTAGAAAAATATCGTTTGCCTAAGTTTAGCCAATTACACGTTTTTAACCTTTCATAAGGCGGACGCACCTTTCATAATAAGGCAAACGAATGGGATTCACTGGAACATAAATACGCATATAATTAATACACATTATTTGAGATTGAAACCAGTTTAAAGCCTAGAGAAGATATTCAGTTCGCAATGATTAGTCGTTGACATTAAAAGAATCAATCATAAGACAGAGAAAAACTCATGCTTGACCTGACCACATTCTGACCGCGTTTTGATCAGGCACAACCTGGTTAAATCGCGCTTATTTTAAGCGTGGTTGACCCGGTTGCCTGGGGCCATCTCAACTTGACCGACGGGGTCTTTAACCATATTTGCAGTCGGCGTTTGAGTTACGATATCCCCAAGCGTGTCATTTTAACACGATAAAACGGCGATTTGGACGACTGCATTTGAGATGCGAGTTAACCGGTAACATTTCTTGTTTACTCGATTTATTTTTGTTGATTGGTGTTGATAGTATATTCATTACTATAACCGGAGTGCTGTTTGATTCATTCAGACCGCAGACGAGTAATTTTTAGTGCGCGACAAATGTAAACATTATGATGTTTAACATTTTCAAGATTAAACTTCTGAAACTAGTTATTAACAAGCTCAATGAATGCGAAGTGTATAAATCATTATTATGATATTTCGTATGCAAATTATTAGCTCTTATATATTTTTCGTAAATTATCTTTTAGCTTATGTTCTAAATATTATTTTACCATAAAGCGAGTTATTTATTAAATTACTTTTATTTCGTTGCATTTTTCTTATGATTAAAACACATTATAAATTCCAAGAAAAATGCAATGACGTATTTTCATTTTTTCATCTCCAATTTTTATTATTTATATTTTATGCAAATAATCTTAATTTAGTACATAATTTAGAAATGTACTTTAAAAACGTAAAAACGTTAGATTTAAAATTGTTTTCTCTTATAATTTATGCGTAATAAATTAATTGTGATTGAAAATTCACAGAACAATGCTTGTAATTACAATAATAATAACATTAATAATAATAATCATAATCATAATAATTAATATTAATAATAGTAATAGTAATATATTATTATATATAGTTAACTATACTGTATCAAGAAATCCATACTATGCAGGCCTTAATCTGATGATTTAGCACGCCTGTCAGCAGACTACCCGGCGTACATTGATGTCGGCGGGAAGCCTGTTACAACGCATGAGTAGCATTGCACGCATTGTCAAATAATTTTTTCACGTATTTCCTCGCACAAACAAATTTATTTTCAAAATAAATTTATAAGCTTACTATAACTTTGCATTATATATTTGCCTATCAAATTATCAAATGTCGTTAGTCTGTTCTCATTTAATTTTTGCAATAGTTCGAGGTAAAGTTTTGTTATCATGAGCTTGCATTTTTCTAGACCAACTTAAGATATGGTTCTGGGATTAACGGTTGTTTTACAGTGTTATCGATGATTGTGTATTACGTTTTTTGTGTAATTTGATGAAGGTCAACGTTTAACAAAAATTTTAAATAAATAATTTGAAATTAACAATAAATACCTATATGTAAACAACTAAGATTGACATTTATGTGTACTGTAAATAAATAACACACGTTATGAATATTAATTTCATATTCCAGAACAATTATAATTGTGCAAAAATATCATCCTATTTATGAAACTAAATTTTCAATTTATGTTTCTATAAACTTTTGTTCTCTTTGAATTGAATTCACTTCGTTACAAAAATGTCTTTTACAAATGCTGTAAATAACTCGTTTGAAAAGAATATGTAACCGTAAATAATTATAGAAACTGTCGAACTTTCAACACAGAATGAAATACTCTTAATTAGTTTTTGCTTCTGTTTGTCAAAGAAATATGTAAAAATGTTTTCAGTTCTCATTTGAAGATAAAAATTAATTTTTACCGCAGAAAAATGAAAATAATTAATCAATGACATGGTTTTATTTAGTAATGAGTATTTTTAAATTAAATTGTATTTTTAATCATCTAGTAAACAACAGCAAGGTCATAATAATTTATTAGCAAATCAAAATTCTGGCGATAAAAATTCATTTAAGACAAACTCTGTATTCTAATCCTTTAATAGACATTAATCATTTTCTTTTTCAATTATCTGTATCATAAATTATCCATATAAAAGGAACATATATGTGCCACATGTGGGCGATATTTTAGTCATATATGTTCCACATATATATTCCATTTATATGGCATATACGAGCCATATATGATACATATATATGCCATAAATGAACCATATATATTTCATTTATATGGCATATACGAGCCATATATTTTTCTTATATATGGCATATACGAGCCATATATTTTTCTTATATATGGCATATACGAGCCATATATTTTTCTTATATATGCCATATATGAGCCACATGCTCCATACATATGCCATATATGAGCCATATATGAGCCATATATGTTCCCTATATATGTCATATAAAAGCCATATATGAGCCATATATATGCAATATATGAATCATATATGTTCCATACATATGCCATATATAAGTTCATACACAAGCCATATATGTTCCATAAATATGCCATATATGAGCCATGTATGTTCCATACATATGCTATATATATGCCTTATATGAGCCATATATGTACCATATATGATTCATATAAGAGTCATATATATGCAACATGTCATCACAAATGTCATGGGTTTATGGCGCATATATGTTCCATGTATAAATTTGTACATGCATATCAATTACACACGATTATAATTATTCCAAAGTACATTCTAATCAATAATGCAGGACAATCGAGTTTGTATTAACAAAAAAGGGATACTTCAAGTCTGGAGCCATGTCGGAAGGTTGCACCAGTTGCAGAGGTGCAAATTATACCGGAAGCTCCTTGCAGTTGGGCTCGAGTTCGAGTGGCGCCACCGGAAGTTCGAGTTCTTCCTCCAGTTCTTCTTGCGCTACAAGAAGGGTACAAGTGCGGGCGAAGGTTTTGTACGGATCCGGAAAAGCGATAGCTAGTCTACAAGCTCAAGAAAAAGCTGCACGCCATTGAGGTTCGTAAACGCGCCCGATATTTCAATAAACGATAACCAACAATTTTTAAATAAAAATAAAAACAACGCTTACAACTTCAATTCGGAATAATGAACAATCTCTAAGTAGATTGGTATTCGGCGTGATTAGTTTGCAGGGTTTTTTGTTCATGAAAATAAAGCTCGACGCGAGCTAAAATATATTTGACAGCCCCGACGACAGTGTCGAAGAAAATAAACCGATTATAAATAAACCGCGCTGTCAATCAACCAAAACCGGTTTTTCCAGTATATTCATCTCGGTGCATTTCTGCAATGAGGATAGAAAGAGAGAAAAGGAGTGCACAAAAAAAATCAATGCAATTTTGCTAATTACCATGAATTGCAAGAAACAAGTATATGTATATTTATTCGTATAAAATCAATTAAGCACAAATTCAATGCAATATAAACATCAAACTTAATCTTTCATTAGTATTATCGACAATGATAATTGGACTAATTTCTGCAAAAAGGATTGAAACGAGTTATTTTATCAATGTCTTTTATTACGAATAATTTTAATTGAATATTTTTAAAATATGCGTTCAAAAAGTGTGCTTTGCAATTTCGTTTTCGTAGTTATTTTGCGCCAGCCGACGGCGTAATGAGCAAATCAGAATTTCGCGATCGGAATAACGACTTGGCGGGCACTTTGCGTGGCAATAACTGAGGATTTATTCCGGACCAGTAGTTGGATTAACAGTAAAAATCGACGAAAAGAAGTGCAGCGCAGAAAAGAAAAACAGACCAAGAGAACACGCGTGCCTCGGGGTACCTTGTCTGCATAAAACGAGTCGTTCAACCCGAACGTCTCTTAGTACCTGGTTAACTGTGTTCTGATAGGTTGGCTCGCGAAGCACTCGCGCGAATTTGCGATTCGCGCACCAGCAACGTCGCAATTGGTGGAAATATCCGCGAGATGCTGCGGTATTCGTAAGTTTCGAGCAAAAGATCCAAAAAACTAATCGGTTTCAACCGGTTTTGTTCGATTTCAGATTGATTTTCGTGTGCCTAACGTCCGGCCTGTGCAATGGCGAGGTGCAAAAAGCTATTCCGCTGGAAGCGAGAAGTCGGTATCTGAACTCGGACGAGGAAAGTGCGCCAAGCTGGAGCGGGGAGGTCAACGGAACGTCGCCGAAGGTCCCCAAAGTGGATCTTATCGTTGAGCAGATCAAGCAGTTGCTTGGTCTCCGCCAGAACTCGCCGTGGAGCGAGAAGATTGCGGGGAGCAATTTCTCGAAAACGGCCAAACAAGTGGCGGCCGCGCCAGATGCCGTCGAGAACGGGTCGCAGGAAATGGGTTTGGAGCCGTACGCGGGTCAAGGGTCAACTCCGCAGGTCGAAAGTGGAGCGGAACCAGCGAGTGCGGAGGAACGCCACGCTGACCTTGAGGAGGACGAAAAGAGCGACACGATCCAAGTTGGTCACGCTGATAGCAACGCGGTGGCGGAAGAAGTGACGGAAGAAGTGACCGAAGATGACATCATCGAAGCCACGAATCTCGGTTTGCAGGCTATGAATGACTTGTACTATATCAAAGAACCAAAGCTGTTTCTTAAAGGTAATTTATGGTTTGCTGCTTTTTATCTTTGATGAAATTGTAGAAGAACGATTTTTTTTTATTCAAAATTAAACTTTGACCAACTATTGATAAAGGCATCAATAAGGCGAGGAAGACACTTGGTTTCATTAAAAGATTCTGTACAAATTTCCTCTATTTTCGCCCTAAAGAAACTGTACCTTTCGTTGGTTAGACCAATCCTTCTGTCTTTTGGGTTCCTTATACTATTACTAATATTAAAAGGCTTGAAACCGTTCAGCATAATTGTTTTGGAATTTCAAAAAATAAAATTTAAATATCCCAACTTTACTAGCTAAGCAAATCTTATGACTTGAAATTCTTATGTAAACTGCTTAATTATGCTATTGATGGCTCCAACCTTCTAAATCAGATAAATTTGAGAGTTCCATCTATAGACATGTTAGACTCAACTTCTCTTTTGCGGTTTATCTTTATAAATCAAATTATACGAAAAATAAACCGCTTTCCAGACTGTGTAACTCTGCGAATCATTACAATATTGATCTTTTAGATATGCAGTATTGCGAACTTATCAAATTTATACAAAATTTTATACTCGAATTTGCTTGATGTTTAATTTCTTTATTCTTTTCTTCTTTTCAGTGTGTATATACAACTCTATCACTATTTGTTATATTTTTAATAGTTTTTAGTAAAATTGGAATAATTTCCGTTATTAAATAAATAAATAAATAAACAAATCTGAAGATTTGTTCATAATTCAGATTTAAGTCTTTCAGACCGACTTTTTAAACAAATTAATGATTTATTTTTAAATATATTATATTTTGAACGAAAGACAAAACTAATTCTAATTCCAGACAACAAGAGTGGATTTTCAATTCTGCCTTAAAAGTGTATAAATGCGAAAATAATTTTTTAAAAAATTTCATTAAAAAATGTTATTAAAAATGTTTATTAAATTTTAATAAAATCTTTTAAAAGGGAAGATTTTTTATGAAATCTTCTATGCGCAACACACTCATAAAGAATTCTTGAAATGAATTCGCCGATCCAAGTGGATATACAAATATTTAAAAAGTTTTAATTCATAATAATTACATAGAAAATCCGAAACAGAAATCTCGTTAAATAGTGCCATTTAGAATACTGAGCTATTAAGGTAATTAAAGTAAAGAAAATTGATCGTCTATGTAACAATATAAATTACGACATTAATGAACTTGGATCGTAAATTCTGATTTAAGGCATGCAAATAAATTAGACAATCATAAACAGTTATTCGAATAGCTGAACGAATGATCAAAGCCATGAATCAATCGTAATGTCGTTACTTTTATATTCTAAACTGGTGAATTATAAATTTCACAATTTAATTTTCTCAATAAAAAAGCTATTACTATTAATAAGTTTGCTAATAATAAATTTGAAATATATTTATAATTAAATCAATACACAAAATTTCTAAATTCAAAAATTATTAATTACTTATTTATTATTTATAAAAGTTCAAATTCGTTTAAATTGTGAAAATACTATTAAAAAATCACTGTCGTAAGAGCAAACTTATTTTTCTATCAGCATTCTATGCAATTGAATTATAATTGAAATAAAATTACGTTCTAATCCGATAATTTAAATCATTCAATTTGCATCATACCTACCCAGCATGATATATTAAACCATCTAATAAATTATTTGTCTTTTAGGGCTTTTCCTTGACGCAGATAATCCTGCAAAATATGTGGCAGCTTTTAACGATCAGACGGAAGAAGCCAGGAAGTTGGCGCAATTCGGATACGCTTCCATCGAGGCAACAAAAGCGTTTAAAAGAAAGTAAGAAATAGAAAAATATGTAAAAATAATTAATGAAAGTAGAAAAGGTGATTTGTAATGCTATTCGACTGATTTATTTCATTTTTTTTTAGATTTCCTGAAGTTTTAAGGCAAGGCTCGTTTATACCAATTTCTCAGGGATCGGATTTGCATAGACAGTGTCCAAAACGTGGCATTCCGCAATGCAAAACTGCAAGTTTGAGGTACAGAACCGCTGATGGAAGTTGCAACAACAGGCATAAACTTTGGTGGGGGTCGTCCATGTCTCCTATGCAAAGGTTTGGAAACCATTCCACGGAATAACTGCCACTGTTAGAAATGTCTACGATGAATATAATTTAAAAGTTTATGAAGTTTATTTCAATGACGTTCATTTAATTTAATGTACCCGCTACTACGACTTTTCAAATCACGGTATATGAAAATTCATGCAAGAATACTGAAAGTCCATTTCGCGGTCGTGTCTTAAATTTAATGTACCTCGTACTGACTTTTCAATTCCAGATACGTTAAATTTCTTACATGGAAATTAAATTTAATAAATGTGAGCATGAAATTTATTTCAAGGATGTCTTTAAATTTTAATGTATTTCATAATCATTTTTCAATTCCAACTATATTAAATTTTATGCATTTAAGTATCAAATTTTTGTTTGAATTGTGGAAGGGCTTTGGAATAGTAATAATAAAAACACAATCATTTTTGGAAATCTTATTTAATCAAATCTTACTTGTATATATATATATATATATAATAAAATGCATAAAATATATATGCATTAAATATGCATTAAATCTCATAGACTTTGGTACCTTAAGTATACATTAAATTTGAGAACATGATTACGTTTAATGTATTTTTGCATGAACCAGATTCAAACACCAATCCATTAAATTTCATAGACATTGGTACCTTACATATACATTAAATTTCATGATATTCCTAACAGTGTATAAAAAAATAATTAGGCTGGATCGTAATTACGAGCCAGCCATAAGCCATGCTGTTGCCAGACTCGTGCCAGCCGGATACTATATTGTAAAGTATGGCATTAGGCTGGGAGGGGTAGGAAAATCTAAAAAGTGTGGCAGTTTGCAGT
>JABFPK010000801.1:0-13684 GCA_022817445.1 Habroteleia sp. ZL-2020
CGTGGGCCCGTAGATGTTTATTAGAACGATCGTACAGCAACTTTCTTTGTTGCACTTTCCCACTCATGTTTTCTGACCAATACTCCTCCATAATCTTCATCGACTGGACTTTTTGCTTCTGCACAAATTTAGATACCAATTTTAATTACACACAATATAAGATTATTAAGAAAAGTAACAATATATTAGAACAATTCATCAGGTTTCCATACTCTCTTTTTCCGGTGAAATATTTGTAGTGAATAACTGTCGAATGAAATGGCGAATTAAAATTATTGTTGTTATGACCTGTATTATTGAATTTATTATCACTATAATTGTTAATAATACATTTCTTACCAGAAAGCACATGTTCATCATCACTCACACCACTGCGATCTAAACTTGGTGATTTCATAGTCTTTTTCCAACGAAAACTTCTGAAAGGCGATTTGCTGCGACTACGTTCCTTGCGTCTTAAAGTACCAGACTCAGAACCGCTTCCACCTTTGTAATAATTGTCATAAAAACAAAATTGCCACCAAAAAATGATTAGTCGAGCCACTTACGTTAGAAGGATGATTTATATTTCAAATTACATTTTTCGTCTTCGGTAGAAATTATTTTTATAATTATGTAATGTGAAATAAAGAGAAATAACAATAACCCACAAAAAAGCATATTATGAAATACACAAAAATAATTTAGCATAGCATACTTTAGTGTAAGGTGTTGATAGTTATTTTACATAAAAACTTTAAGTTAATTTTGATATATTTTAATCTAAATTTTCACAAATATAAAATGACAAACGTAAATATTTAAAAGTGATAATGTGGATTTTAGGAAAGAATTATCAATTGATACACAAAAATTCATTAATGTAAAATAAAAAGTTATGATTTTTAGTGTAGACATGAATTAAAAGTATGTAAAATATCTACATAATATTAAATATAAATATATAAATATTAAAGAATTTAATTTTTCACGTTAGAAACATACATTTTACATTATACTCCTTAAGGTGCAATATCAATCAATTTCACCAGAAGTAGTGTAATTTTAAATAATATTCAATAAGAATGTATTAATGTTTATCATATTCAGCATATAATTTCAGTAAAATGAAGCAATTTTGAAATAATATAAATATAATAATAATAAATTAGTCAAGATACGTAAATATCATTAAAAGATATTTAAAGAAATTAAGCAAATATGAGATGAGAACAGATGCATATGTACAAGAAATGAAAGACTATGAGCAAAAATGTAATTAACATTAGACCGTCATCTACTAGATTACTAAATTAAGGAAATTGAAAATACACAATTGTTAATTTATTATGTTGAAAACATTATATTAACATATACATTATTTTCAATAGTTTTCGAGATACAGACATTAACTCTAATTAGGAAAACAATATGTGTATGCAAGAGCTGCAATTTTTGGCGGGTATTTTTGAAAAAAAGTTTGAAAGGGAAATTGTTAAATGGAAATTACACAATACGGTCTGTATCTCGGACACTATTGAAAATAAAACATACATTTTTATAATGTTATCGCTTTAGAATGATCAATACTATCACCTCTTAATGTGTGGCCCCTTCCTCCCGGCACATCTGAATAGTTATATATAACGTATTTAATTTATATGAATTCAAAATTGACGGAAATGTATTGTGTACCTTTTCATTCCTGTTTCTAGCGTCGCTTATCCATTACCAATGTAAGAGCTTATTTTTAAGTGCATAAGAAATCCATAAATCAGCGAAATTTGGTGTACATTTGTTAAAAATATATGTACACATATAAATACACATATATATTATATATGTGTATATTTATTAAAAATTTAAATAAATTAAAATAATATTAAAAAAATCAAAGCGGTTAAACATTTACTTAAAGGAAAATAATTTCGACTTACCTGAAAATTTTCCTCGAATTTAATTTGGCATTTTAAAACTAGCCTTATATATTATTATGCGATTAAAAGCATAGAAAACTAATATTTAACCATAAAAATGTAGTATGTGTATGCGCACGTTTGTATGGAATTCTATATACAAAACATTTTGTCTTATAAAAAGCATGTTTTAATAATAGCGTGTAAAGTGATGGAACATATTTGTGCTGTTGAAAATGGTTAATTCTTCCCATCCATAATTAATATATAGATTATAAACAAAAATATTAAATTATATTAAATTATTTTCCTTCACCAGCAGAGAGCATGAGAAACTTTGTGCAAAATGCAGTTGCATGAAAATTTTTATATAACAATTTTCCTTTGATGTACATAAATGCTGTATTGATTTTTATATCTAAAAAAGCAAATACTTAATTGGCATTTCACAAAAATATACAGTTTTCTATATAAGCTCTTATATTACAAGCAAAATATTTTCACAAAGGAAATATAATAATTTGTATTTGTTATTATTTGTTTAATTATATTTTGAATTGTATATTTTTAATGAAAACCCACTTAAGTATTTCATTTGTAAATAAAACATGAAACAAGTTTCTCCACATTTAAAAGCAATTAATTAAAGTATAAAATTGTATCATTATTAATGAATTTGTAAAAACAATATGTTCAATGATATATTTTTAAAAATTACAAATTACATTCATTACATTTTCATGTTTTATTTGTATTGTGTTACGGATTTAAATTAAAAAAGACTGTAAAAAATATATTTTATATTTTGTTTGCATTTTTCATACTAAACATTGGAATCTCATTTTTACGCACTTGCGTGTTGTTACTATGGCTTAGTTCTTCGAGACTTATCGGAAATTTCTTTCACATATACTCACTATACTTTTCTTCTACACATATACTCACTATTTATATACATAATTCTTTATCTATATTATTTTCCCTGTATTTTCAATATTATTTTAACATCAAATTTAGAGTTAGATAACACTAATTGATAATACAGAGTAATTTATTATAACATTTCATGAATTATATTTGTCAATACCTGTTTCTCACTTAAACTGAAATAATATTTCAATAAAAATTTAAATAAATATATTAAACAATACACAGTGTATAATTAAAAGCAATCTTTTTTAATTTAAATGCCAATAACTGTCACATAGTTGCATTAATATATATAAGTAATAATTATAAATATACTTACCACTTGGATCATCTTTTCTTGAAGATTTCTTTCCTCCTGCTAATTCTTCAGCACGAGCCCTTAAACAAATAATTTATCATAATTAATATTTATAGAAAATACAAATATTCTTAAGTAACGATTTATTTTAAAATTTAAAAAATTAAATACACATTCTAGTAAATCTAATATAACCTTTCAAAGAACAAAAATAGCGTTATGTAAAAGGAATGTATTCAATTTTTTATGCGTAACTAATTTTATCTTATCAAGATTAGTGTGAAAAGTTATGCTTCTTTTTTTATTAAAAGTTGCATTTAATCAAGTTTCTTTTATTATAAGAAAAATCAACTAACCTACTACTCGTTGTTTCGTCTGGACTAGTATCGGATGCTGCTTCAATCGTTTGCGCTGCTTCTACTGCTACAGCTGCTGCAACTTCAGCTGCAGCTGCTTCTTCTTTTTTACGTCTCTCTTCTTCTTCTCGTTCTTGTTCTCGTCTCTTTAATTCTTTCAGTTCAAACTAAATGAAATTAAACATTTCAAAATCATCAATAACAATATTTTAAAATATAAAGATTACCGATTGCTTTGTTTAAACGTTAGTGGTGCAACAGGTATATAATCCCTACAACATAGCGGAAGCATTATACCTATTGTACCGTAATTTTTCATTATTTTACTAATTCAAGTTTTAACATATATAAAGAAAGGATTTATTTTATATTTATTAGATTATTATATTATTTTTATAAATATAAGTGAATTATAATTACGGTTGTTAATCGTCGTAAGGCACTAAATCGTTCTTCTTGTGCTGCGGCAGATTTTTCAAATGCTTCATGTTTCTTAATAAGATTTTCCACCTCATCAATTGTGTGCTAAACATTAAAATATACTAATTAGAAAATAATATAACATTTTACTTGTATATATTCATAAATAATAAAATACCTGCACGCGAAATTGTTTAAATGTGAAATATATGTATATACGATAATTCAAAACTTATAGAGAGATTCTTAGGTGATTTTAGTGAAAAGAGTCTTTTATGTTAAATGTGAGACTAAATAGAGACCAAATATTGACAAATGAACAATATATGAGGGTTTTCTTACATAGATATTTAATGCATTACATTCAACAAAGCTTACCCCAAGTTCTTGGCTCATTAAATATGGTTCCTGTGCAATTAACCAAGCTTCTGCGACTGCTGCATCTCTTGCAAACTGATATACTTCCAAAACTACAATGAATGAAATTATATTTATGCTTATAATTTAAATTTGTTTAAAAAATATGTTTATATTTATATACAGATGCCTCTTATGAAAAACAAGGCATTTCAAATCGTAAATGAAAAACATGGCATTTCAAAATGTGGATGGAAAATATGACACAAATTATAGCTGAAGAAAACAACCATTTAAAGAAAAAAAATCAATGAAATTGAAATAGTAATATTAAAAATTATATATAACTTTATATAACTTTATATTACCAACTTTTTGTACTCATTTAACAATATATTATTATTAGTTTTAATTGCAATGTCATTAATTTTAAATAAATAAATGAATAAACAATTTGCTTACAAAGCATTTTTTATAATAGAAATACCAAAATAAAAAATATAAGCTTTGCTAATTTTGATTTGTCATTGTTTCTGATATTAATTTTCATTTATTATACTTGTATAAACCATGAGCCTTACGAGTTATCAAGAGTAAACAAAATATGATAATACTAACTGAGTTGCAAGTTTTCCCAACGTTCTTCCCATCGATGCAGCAAGGCATTTTTATGATCATTTAAGTTTGAAAGTTTTTCTTCGATTTGACTGCTGGCGTAATGATTGCGCGCGAGCAAATTTTTGCCCAGATTAATGCATGCGAATAATCTGTCTTTCCTGGTATCAATTTCTGCCTTCAAACTTTGATGATTATTCATTAAGAGTTCAACGCCTGAAACATCGCGCGGTTTCTCCGAGGTGTTCATTTGTCGTATAATATCATCCATCCAAATCATCAAGTTTCGCACCATATTGAAGAAACGATATAGATCGCCAGTGTCCTCGAGTTTTTTTCGCCTTTCCTCGCACAACTTCTGCAAATTATTCCAAGCGGCAACTACTTCGGCTTCACGATTCGTGATCTCCTTGGCTTTATCGCCCGCGTAACTTGCCTGCAGTTTTGCAGACTCATCTTGGATTTGCGACACTTGGCTTTGTAAAGTGAACAAATCCTGAAAGAAATTCATGTGCTTGCGTTGGAGCGTAGACACTGAACCAGCGTCACGACCAAGTTCGTCCGACATCGCATTCTGCTTTTCTACGATACGACCTAGCACATCTTTGCAATCATGGAAAAATTTGTAGAGTTCACGACTTGCTGCTAACATTTGGCTTCTGGTTTCAATCAATTCTAACAAATCTTGCCACACCTCGTTCAGTCCATCTTTTCTTTCAGCAATAGCTGCTGCGTCTGAATGGCCGGCCGCAATCAATGAATCCGCAATTCCATTTACACTAGCCACTCTTTCCGATCCTAAAATTATTAATTGTTTATATCAATATTACATATAATTAATACGGAGTCATTTAATAAATATGTATACTAATTAGAGGACTTCCTTATAAGTTATAAGACTTTATAAGATCAAATTAATTTGTTGTAATTATAAAAAGAAAAAATCAATTTTAAAAAGATTTAATGACAATTTTTTGCCAAAATGAAAATAATAAATATATAGTTCAATTTAATATTGCAAAGTGCATGCATGCAAGTTCCCCCAAAAATAAACAATATTTTCTTAATCGTAACACTCTAATTTTTAAGACTCGTGAAAATAAAATGAAAAAACTTCAATGTTTCAAAGATAAATGATTATATTACAACTGTACGTTATGAAACTTTACCTATCACTTCTGTATCTCTTGCGAATTCTTTGAATCTCTCAGTTAGCAGAGTAACGTGATCATAGTCTTGTCCAAGTTCATGACTTCCAGCAACTACATCCCTTTCCGCAATCCATTGTTCTAAATCATCAACCTCTCTATTTAACATAAACAATTGTAAAGCTTCGTCTAACTTAGCTCTACGCTCTCCCGCTAGGTCTTTGAGACCCGCATATAGTTTATCAACCTGCGATTGTTTAATGGCAATCTGGTCAGATAACGGATGTTTGTCACTGGTCAATTGGCGCGCCATTTCTCCCAATTGCCGAATCGTTTCTGCATAATCTTCGACTGCGTGTTCCAATGACTCGTGTTTCTTCATTAAATTCTGCGCAGATATTTCATCTTTGCCTCGATCCTCGGCCATCATGTACAACTCTTGTTCGCTCATCCAAGACTCAGCTTCGGTTGCATCAAAGAAGTATTGTTGCGCTTTCTCGTTCTGCAACAAGTTGTTATTTCTATCGTCAACGGCATCCTTCAATTCTTGCCATTTCTCCAACAACTCTTTAATAAGTTGACTAAATTCTTCTTTAGCTTCATGACCCTCTTCAATTAATTTCTGACCATTATTGCATACCGAATTTATTCTGGGCTCGTGATTATCGATTTCTGTTCGCAAAGATTGATTCTTCTTTTTCAGCATATGTACATTAAACAACGAGTTGCCATATTCTTTACTTGTTGCCTGCGGCATTTTTTCGGCAATCCAGAGCTTTTCATCTTCAACATCTCGCCGGAATTGGAAAGCCTCTTTCTTCTTCTCGAGATGACGCTGGCGTTCGACCAGTGGCTCTTTTAATTGTGCGAATCTTTGCGCTACTTTTTCCTTTTTGTATTTAATTTCCTCCATTTTATCATCCGGCACTGTTCGCTGCAAATGTTCTGCCTGTTTGTCCAATTCAGTTACTTGACGAGCTTTCACCGCCATCTGCGTTTCTATCATTTGCTGCTTCTGCATTAAAATATTTACGGAAGCTAAATCCGAACCGGTATCGGTACTTTCAATTTGTTTCTCAAGCTCATTCATCCAGGAGTCGATGTCGTCACAAGTCTGGTGAATGAGTACCTCACGATTTGCATCAAATAGACGCTCGCCCTTATCGTGAGTAGTAGTTTCAAGATCTTCAAATTGATCGGCCAATTCAGCAACCTAAAAGAAGAGAAACATATAAATAATGTAAAATGTATTAACTTGTTTAAAATACTTTGAATAACACAATACAATTCTTCTCGTTTTTGTCAACTAACCTTTGGATTAATTATTTCTGCCAAGTCAGGCTTCTGCTCAATGAGTTCATCCGCAGCCGCTTTGAGTTGTTGAAGTCTATCTTTATTGCTGGCGATTTCAGCTTCAAATGCTTGATGTCTTGTCCATTTGCTGTGAACTGTTTTAGCACTCCTATAGGTTTCATCTTGTGCAGTAATCCTTTTCTCTTGAACCCATTCGCCGAGCTCTTCACAGTCTTGCAAAAACATTTGCAATTGCAGTTGATCCTTCAACTTATGAATCAACTGATTTGCTTTCTCACGATTAACATTTCTCCGATCGTTAATATTCTCTGCTTTCTTTTTAACCTTATCGGCAGCAAAGTGTCCCTCGTCTACTAATCTGGCGGCAAATTGCACAACGGTATTAATCTTTTCGTCGTTCGCATCCATAGTGGTCATGAATGCTTCATGGCGTTTAATCATATTCTCTGCTTGTTCTAGATTAATCGGTGTCTCGTCTTTCGCAAGAACATGCTCTTGTTGCGACAACAAAACCTCGGCTTGCCTAGCATCACGGTCGAACACCTGAAGATGGAATGAATTGGACAACAAATTTTGTCTGTTTGCCCACATTTGATACAACTCTTCCCATCCCATTTTAAGTGCATTCAACCTCTCTCGCAGGAACATATACTGTGTATCTCCATCTCCTGCTTCGCTGGTAAGCCTTTCTCCATACTCCATCATCTTACGATAATCATCAGTGTAATTATCTATTTCTTCCTTAATATTTTGATGTTGAGTAAGCAACCGTTCCGCATCAACCAAACTAGTGGGAGTGTCTTCGCTAGCAACATCCGTTTGTGTCTTGGTGAGCCACGCTTGGAAGTGGTCTAAATCTCGTAAGAAACGATGCAAATCTCCAGCTTCTTCTAATTTAGCGTCTCGTTCCTTCAACATTTGTGTAAGCTGCTCCCATATAGTACGAATTTGCGTAATTCTTTCTCTGATAACTTCTGCTTCTTCGGGATGTTCACGTTCTATGGCAGAAGCTTCGTTTTCAAGAGCGTCAAGTTTAGCCTGTATTGCAGCTAAATCCCGCTCCATGCCACTTAGTCGACGTTGCAAAGTCATTACTCCGTTAAGGTCCATCTCCAGACTATCTGTTTGTTGAAGAATACGCTTCTTATCTTCGATCCATGACACGGTTTCACGGCATTCGATATGGAAAGTTTGCACTCCATGAGCAGAGTTCAAATTATCCCGCTTGTTTTCAGCTTTATCGCGGAGTTCTGCCCACTTCTGATTAAGAGCATTCTGTCGCGCTACAATCTGCTCCGAGTTAGGGTGTTCGTGGTGCAGCAATAGACGCGCCAACTGGTTTACTACTCCAATTCTAGATGCATTTGCATTCATCTCTTTCTCGAAACCATCGTAACGGTGCTTCATAATTTCCACATCCTCGATATCTTTGGCTGGCACCATTGTGTCCAACATGCGATTCTTCTCTCCAATCCATTGCTCCACACCATCCGATTCGCTAAATAGTTTGTAAAGTGACAATGCATCCAAGAGACCTTTCTTGCGCAGTTTTGCTAGCTCCAAAAGTTCCTTATATCGCGAATCGATGGATTCTAAACGCTCTACTACGTCTTGTGCTTGGACGTCGCGTTCGCCAAGCTGACTGGCTTGTTGATGCAACTGTTCAATAATCGTGGCATAATTGTTTAATTCATCCGTGACATCTTTATGTTTTTTCAAAAGTGATTGCACATTGGCCTCGTCTCTGCCAACATCTTCAGAAGACACCAAGCGTAGAGTATCCAGCATCCAAATATCAATGTCATCCGCATCAGCAAATAATTGGTGGTAATCGACAGCCTCTTCCAATCTTTTACGTCGAAATGCGACCAAATCGAGCAAATGATTCCACATGGTTAAAATCTCTTCAAGACGTTCCTGTATGCGATCAGAACCGAAATGATGTTGCCGTATAAGATCATCGCCGATGGCAGCGACTGCCATAAGTTGTGGCTCGTGTGATTGAACTTCATTCTCAAGAGCTTTGTGCTTGGATAATAATAAATTAACAGTGGTAAGGTCGTGGCCTATGTCTCCGGTAGAAACTATTTGCTCCTTTTCTTTGATCCAATTCTCTTCATCTGCCATGTCCCAATAGAATAACCACAATTTTCGCGAATCTTCCAATCTGGCACGACGTTCTACAGCAAGACGTACCAATTCGGCATAAGCATCTTCCAGCTGCTGCACGCGTTCTACAATAATTGCTGGATCACACGGTCTGTAACTTTCACCGTGCTCTAAGAATCGCTGACTTTGTTGAACGACCACTTTTACTCTTTCTCCAAGCACATTAATGTCCGCTTCAACTAAAGAATGCTTTTGCAATAGATCTTCTACACCCATCAAGTGTTTTCCATAATCATCAGTCAGCAGTCTAATCTTGATTTCTTCCATATTATCTAAGATATAAAGCATCTCCTGGAAGTTCTGCTGTAATTGCAAAGAAAGCTCCAATCTGTGTCTTCTAGCACGTAATAATTCTAACAAGTAATTCCATAGTCTTAAAACATTATCTTTGCGTGCATTTATTCTTTCGATGTCATAGTAGTTTTCAGTGTCCAACTCTTGCGAAACTGCCATGACTGCCTGCACACGTTCCTCGTATGCAAAAATGTCCGTTTCAATAGCTTCGTGCTTTTTAGCTGCGGCTTCTACAGCTGCTAAGTCAAAACCGAAATTATCTTGCGAGACCAGTCGTTGGTTTTCAGACAACCAAGTCTCTCGCATACTAGCCTTTCTATTAAAACGTGCTGCAAGTTGTTCCAATTTTTCTTGTCTGATAAGTTCTTCTCTTAATGCTAGTTCCCGTTCGTGTTCCGCTTTCTCTAGTCGTTCCCAGGCTTTGTTAATGTCCGATATCATTTTGCCTTCTTTTGGGGTATATGGTTTTTGATTATTGGCACGCATCTTTGATTGTAAAGTGAATAACAATACTTCCAAGTTACCCTTTTCAACAAACTTTGGTGGTTTTTCTACTGTACGATAATTGGAGAACTGCGTGAGTTGAAATTGCACTCCGCCTAAAGAGTTTGCAAACTGACGATCACCCAAAGCTACTATTGTGGCTTCGATCCACTTCAATAAATCGCTTGTTAAGTTTTCAAATTCACTGATCATTCGGTCGTTTTCCATTGCTATGCCTACAACCTTTCCAATCCTTTTGCCTTGTACGGTTCCCAGTTTCTTTTTTGAAAAGTAATGGTAATAAGTAACAACGTAAGTAATGATAGATTTTTCATCTGGATGGTCAACGAAAATATCCTCTGCGTCAAGTAATTTGGTCAGACCTAGTTTATCTTCAGCAATATTAAATGCGTTATTTAAATTATAAATTGCATTCGACTTGGACAATTTATCGAATTGGATTAAGTCTGGACGGTGTTTATGAATAATAGCGTTAAATGCTAGACCATCTCGCCAAGATGTTGTAAAATTACGTACATTCACATTGTGATATCCTGCCGTTTTCATTTGGCACCAGAGGAGCAACGCATCTTTGGCGGATTTCGTTTCTTGATTGTCCGTTTCTTCAATAGTGATATCTTGAATTTGGAATCGAAGAATGATGGTCCAAATGAGGCCCAAACTAAGTCGAGGATTACCATCAACGATATCATGTGAACCCATATTTTCCAAATGAACTCTTTGCTCTCGCAAGAACTGTAATGCTTTATCAACATTTTCCAAGCAATGAATACGCATTTTTCCCTTTGTAGGACGCGGAAGGCGCTCACCGGATAAAATTTCAAGAAGTTTAATCAACATTTTTCCATCTCTCAAGTCGACATATAAATCTCCGATTCGGCAAGAACAACGAACCAAATGAGAGTTTACCCATTTTTGGAAAGTTTTCTTTTGCACTGATTCTCGTTCACCTGTAATAAATTATCTCAAATATTATTTAAATATTATAAA
Organism: Habroteleia sp. ZL-2020; assembly: GCA_022817445.1. Classification (NCBI taxonomy): domain Eukaryota; kingdom Metazoa; phylum Arthropoda; class Insecta; order Hymenoptera; family Scelionidae; genus Habroteleia; species Habroteleia sp. ZL-2020. Next base: position 11,291 of record JABFPK010000801.1, read on the forward strand.
AATTGGAAGTGATGAAAAGAAATCAACTATTAATTAATTAAATGAAAATGTCAAATTAGGTGTATATATATGCTTGTGTGATATTTTATATATATACTTATATACACTTTTATATTTCTCTAGAGCATGTCAATGTTTTTTTACGAATAACATGCCAATTCAAATTTAATTACATTTCCTATAGGACTCTGAAACAAAGGTGAACCCTTCTTCAGCAGTTCAGCTAACCTACAGCTCTGACCTTTGCAAAATTGAATATTAATCGCATAGAAAATATGTGCTATTTATTAACAAACCAACGAGCACATTACTGATATTAAAAGAATGACGACGAAAAATTTATATAAGAATTTGGAAATCTAATTAATATACTCAAAAATTTAACACCATCCAATTTATGGTACATTGTTAAAGTAAAATATAAAATAACGAAAAATTGCAAGAACTTTTGAAAGATGAAAAAGTTGAGATACTTACGACTATGTAGATTACTTTGAAGTTTCACCCTAAAAATACCTTAAATCTTAAATATATTTTTAATCAATTTTCTATGCTTACCAGCTAAAGCTTTGATGCGAGAGCGTTCAAAAAGTCGGGAACTGGAATTGCCTCCGTCATATTCATATTCATCAACAATCTCTTGTTGTAACGTCGGGTCCCAACCCGTTCGTACCGCAGAGATGTCGGTCGTCATTTTTGCAATCGGACAACCGATTCAGTGTATTACCCTTTAAAAGGGTATTTCTAAAATAAAAATAAGCGTTAGTCTATAATATTATATATAAAAATAAAAATTAAAATAAATTCGTACAAAAAATTAAATATATATATATAAAAAATATATAATAAATATATATATACATGTGTATAACAAGTATATTTATAAAATATATGGTTAAAAGTGTTAATATATAGTTATATATTATAAAAATATATTTATACGTAATAATAATGATTCATTTGATTCTTCAGTTCGATGTCATGGAGAATAAAAAAGGATAAGTTATATGATTATGTCATCTTGCTTATGAGTATGATGTCATGAAAAAAAATAAACAGAAATTAAAACTTATGCCAAGAAAAATATTGTATACATATTGAATGTTCTATATTAATTTTATATTATAAAATAGAAAGAGACCAAAAGTATATTTTAAACATTCAAATTATTTCCAGTAAATAATCTCTTTTATATCTATTATTGAAATATTTATAGATATCAGTATATGATAAAGAGCATGTATTGAAAATCATTAACATGATAAGAAAATTGCAATTAAGTAATATAATAAAATTTAATTTTTTAATTATTATAACAAAAAATATCTTTAATTATTTTAAACAGATAATTACCCTTATGCAACATTAAAAAATATAATCTAATTAAAAATATAGCTTTTTAACAATTTTTAAATTCACCTTTCATAAGAAAAAGTTATTTAGCTAACTGAAGAAAAACATATAACATTTTTATTTTACAAAAAAAATCAGTTATCTAGTAAAAAGAAGTAAATGTATAGTTATTTATTACTATTCAATTACACAAAAATGCTTACTAATCTTCTATTTAAAATAATAAACTACGTAATATCAATATCAATAAACTCGTAATATCAATGAAGTTAATTTGTTCGGAACTCAACAGTATAACTGTTCAATAATTATAATCAATAGTTCTTTCTTTCACCATCTCTCTTTCTCTCTACCGGAAATAAAAAAAAACATTATCTCATTCAAAAATAATTTCGACATGTCTTCATGCATGATACAGATGAGCTGTTTTGAAAGAAGTGAGGGTACTATCTTTATATACATATTAAAGAACTGGTTTGAACAATTTATAAATAATTAATTTGTTTTTAATACATCTACTTAAAATGTACTAAATTTCATTGTAAGCAATTATGATTATTCTTACTTTATATTAAGCTTTAAAGCAAAGTATTTTCTACTAGTTGCTTTTAAGTTTAAAATAAAAAATTTATATTGTTAATAATTCAAATAAATTAATGTCTATATCTAAACAATATTTTTGTTGCGAGTTGAAGACATCTAAAAGTGTATCATTTGTCACTACTAATAATATAAACATTTTAAACTGTAACTTATATAAAATTCTAATAATAGATCAATCTTTCAAAATGTCATAAGATAAATTTGAAATATAAAATATATGTTTAATAATAAAAAAAAAAGTTTAAAATAAAAAACTAATATATACATCCTGACATGTCTACATGATTTGAAAGAAATCTTTAAATATTTATATATTTAAAAGATATAATATATATATTTAAAGATATATATATAAAAAGAGAACTTCCAAGTTATACTACATTCTTCTATTACTATACAATAACTTGAAATCTAATCATTTTACAAAAGTAGAAAAAT
>JABFPK010000805.1:0-13664 GCA_022817445.1 Habroteleia sp. ZL-2020
CAATGAGGTCGTTTGTTCTCGTAGCGCGACGTTAATTGGTATAAGGCAGTACCGTTAGCAAGTTCCATTCCGATAAGGACCGATTTTTCCGCCGATGACGAGTTACGACTTCCTTGTTAATGACTAATCGAGTGTCCACCCTGTAGAATGACACGCAGCGTACGTGATCGATGGTACTTGGCCGTAACACTTAGACAACGACACAAGCGTAACACTTATCCGGCAGCGTTCGCCCATTCACCCGAATCACGAAAAATAGCCACTCGCCGCCTATGACTTATTATTACGCTCATTGTGCTCAGCCACGAAGACATTTATTGACGGTACACCTACGTCGCTCGCGCAATTCGTTTGCGTCATTGTTTTTGACACTTGTGAAATAGTCTATGCACTTACGTAACCATTTTTTCCCAAATTGATACGGTTAATGAATGATTGATTGCGGAATTGGATCCTGGTTGGTTTGTTTCTAACATGGACTTTATGCTTTGCAGAGCGTGATAATGTTGATGTTCAGAGAGGAGAAAAGTCCGGAAGACGAGATCAAAGCATGGCAGTTTTGGCATGGTAGACAGCATTCCGTAAAACAACGAATTTTAGATGCCGGTAAGACTTTGAAACTTAGTTGCAATTTAGAAATTTCCAAAATATATTAATGCAAAGATAATCTTCTTTGCTTTGTCTCACAAGCTTTCCTTTAATGAATTGTGAAACGTCTGGGGTATGTTGTCAGTGCTTGATAAACTAGTTGTTTTTCTTAAGATAACATCAAAATGCAACCTGTTTATTGAATCATATTTCAATTTGTGCAGATACGAAAAATAGTGTTGGCTTAGTAGGTTGCATCGAAGAAATTGCTCATAATGCTATTGCGGTATATTGGAATCCTTCCGAGTCGTCTGCGAAGGTATTTATAAATATATTGCAACTGATAGTAATAGTTAGACCTAAGCAACCATTAACATCAACTTATTTTCATAGATAAATGTAGCAGTGCAATGTTTGAGTACAGACTTTTCAAGTCAGAAAGGTGTTAAAGGACTGCCTCTCCATATTCAAATAGATTCTTACGAAGATCCATCACAACACAATCCTACATTTATACCGCCAACACATCGGGGTTACTGTCAAATCAAAGTCTTTTGTGATAAGGTAATTATTTATATAATTCCGCAATTATTCAAGTAAATTTATGGATAATAGAAATTGTTAATTTTATTTCCTTTTTTAGGGTGCTGAAAGGAAAACAAGAGATGAAGAAAGACGCGCTGCAAAACGAAAAATGACAGCAACGGGAAGGAAGAAATTGGACGAAATGTACCATTCTGTGACTGAACGCAGCGAATTTTACTCAATGGCAGACCTACATAAACCACCAGTTCTTTTTTCTCCTCCCGCAGAGCATTCTATCGACAAGGTGCGTTATATTTATGTAATAGTGCAGCGATTCTATTTCAAATTTCTTATTAAAATAAATAAGTTTTTCACGATTTGTTGAAACAATTTGGAGTTAACATTGAGAAATGCTGCACGAACGTTCATACTAACTTGTGATCCGCGATCCCCTGCCTCAACACCGAAATACTCCACTAACCGCAACTCCTGCATCGCGTGTAACATAATATCAATGTTATAACCAAACATAGATTTTTGCAAACTGTTGAACAACTAAAAGATAACTTTGCTAATGATAAATGTTCGAAAAAATATCTTCGCAATGTTTCTTTTAAAATATTTTAATATATTAAATATACTTATTTTTAATATAAGTACATTTAAATGTGTTAAAACATTTTCGATCTATTGATTTTTGAAATATAAAAGCCAGTATTATTATTACTCTAATAATATAATATAGTTAGATAAAATAATTTAATGATTTTATTAACTGAAATAATGTTAGTCATATTAAAAAATAAGCGAAAAAAGTAGTAATATAGTAAACAAAATGTATATATCACAATTTCATTGAAATTTGTTATAAAAATAATTAAATCATTGGAATTGTTATCTTTCTAGTAGAAATATGTTTTGAAATTATTATTAAAGAGCAAAACAGCATGCGACGTTTTAATATACAGTGTAACCTAATGTACTATATACTCTAGTGTTTTTTAGAAATTCATAATAATTATTTTATATTGAACAACTTACATTAAATTTCTAAAACTAATCTCTATCCATAATTTCGCTAAATTTTATAAAAAAACACCCGTTTATTTAAAAATATATATATGTATATCCAAAACTTTCATTTTTATTTTTAGTTTATTATCAACGCATGTATTTAAAGCATATTTGAAGTTATAAATCTATATAAATCTATATAAATCTATATAATCTATATATATATATATAAATATAAAATATATAATCTTTTTTATAATTAGTAAATTGCAAACTTAAACAAAAATAATATGTAAACCTTTAATTTTAAAATACAAATGGTTGATATTGTTCTCAGTGAAATCTCGTTTCTGAAGTTCCGTACAATTCCAGATTACATATTCAAATTTGTTTCGTATGTTTTATTCAGAAATTCGCTGGAAACTTTTTACTATTTCTAAAATAATAAATTGAATTCATGAATACATTTCTAGAATTTAACCTGGAATTGTTTGAACTCTCTGACCTCAACACACAAGATATTATTTTTATTGAAATATAACTCCGGACATCTTCTATATATAAAGTATTTATTTTGCATTATAAGTGATTAAGTTTTTATCTTGCTCAATGCGAGACTAAGTCATATAGAAATGTACTAACTCTGCACCACTTTGATATAAATTACCAATTTAGGATAATTAAACAGCGTTAGAGTATAAAGTACATTATTAGTTTAACTGTACCAATTGTCTCTTTTCTCACGGCAGTTTTCGACGATGGAGTTGTCGGGCTTCTACGGAGGTGGTGGAGGCGGTGGCGGGGGTGACACGGATACATCGTCTCTAAGTAACGGTGAGGGCGGAGGATTAAAAGCCGGAGGCAGCAGCCCGTATCCCGCTTGTGGCGGCGGTAGATCGAGCCTCCCAGCCCTTAAGTTCCACAATCATTTTCCGCCCGACAATCTAAGTTCTCTCCACGACAAGAAGGACTCGTTGCTGATGCAGGTTCAGGAACTGCAGGGCTCGGTATTGCAAGGAGTACCCTCCGCGGGACTTACTGCCGGGTCGGTTGTCACCGGCAACGTAGGCAACAGGCTTCATTCAACGCATCTTAGAGGTCCCGACGCTGAGGAAAGAGTTATGCTTTACGTACGTCAAGAAACCGAAGATGTCTATACTCCGCTTCACGTAACGCCACCCAGCGTGCAGGGACTCTTGAACGCTGTAAGAAATACATTATAAAATTCATTTTCCATTTCCTTAATCAGTAAACTCATACACCTATTTTCAGTCATTAAAACATAAATTAAACCTAATTTCAAAATAAAACTTCATTTAACAAATTAAATTAAAATTTAATTTAAATACAAACATTATTAGATTTTTTCAAACTATTGTCACAATTAAATTTTAACAATATTAGAATTTCAACTTTTTTATTCCGGAATATTACGTTATATTTTATTTTGAATGTAACTCATCGCGATTTACCAGAAAATAGTGGATAGGAAGTAAAGATTAGTTAAAAACATTAATCAAGCAAGATTATGTCAGTTCCTGGATATGAAAATCGGTAAATCTCTGTAAGATTGAAGCAATATACTAGTAATTATATTTGACATTGAAATATATGTCTTTCACTATGATCAGATTAGAAAATCGAGTGCTAATTATAAATTTGTATCAAATTTAATCATTTTTTTAATGAAGTTTTCCTAACTGAAACCTGATTTGCATCTTTAGTCTCTCTGTTTATATTTGTTTCTGAATATACACATTTCATATTGAAGAGTAGTCAAACATTCATTCCCATAAAGTAAACATAATGAAAAATCAATCGTTTTAATTTGGTAATTCATTATTCATATAAGAAAATACATTTTTTTCACATTTCAGTATCTTTAGAGCATAAATTATTATAATTGAAAATAAACATAAAAATATAAAATACATTGAGAAACATAGACTCTGTATTCTATATATTTTTTCAAATATAATTTAAAAGTAGTAAAAATAATAACTTGTATATATTCTACTAAAAATTTAAAAATATTTGTCTAATAAATACGTGTTTAAATTTAAATTTAAGTAGTTACTAAAAAAAACTCATGAACATTTAATTTTGATGGAATCTATTACCAATGATTCTATCATAACTAATTCTTAATAAAAGTTTTAGTTTAAAATAAATTAAATAATTTAATTTAATTTATTAAATTTATATTCAAAAAGTCTCACTTTTATCATAATATATATAAATAAAAGTTTATATTCTTTATTAAAATATGATTAACAATACATTAAAGTAAAGTTCATATCACAAATTTCATTATTAAAATAAAATATTTGAACTGAATGAGCAAACAATAATTAGCATTGACATTACAAATAAACAAACATAATGTCAAAAATGTAATAAACAATTGAATGATTAATTACTTTATAGTTATATTTTAAATTTTCTATATGCACATTATATATTCAAATTAAATATTATATATTATTATGTTTAAAGAAAATTATTTTGGAAAATACTTTATTTACTTTTAAATTTAATATATTTTACAATATATTAGATTAATCTTTAAGACGTAGATGCTCGAGTCTCTACTTCTTTAAAAATTGCCTAAATTTTGTATTCTTAAAACACAATTAAAATTTGTTGTTACCTTTTTTCTATGTTCTACTTATGTTGAACTTGTACCATATTTTGTTTATTTATTTTCAATATGTAAAAATATTTATTTAGAAAAAACTAAAAATATGTGAAGTATAAAACTTTGGGTGGGAAAAGAAACTGATTAGAGTACATCGAAGGGTTCAGCATGAAATTTCGGTGATTCGATTTGACTTCAAATATACAGTAAACATAAGTAAAATAAAAATAATAAAATATCTTCATTTTAAAAAAATGAATTTGCAATTATAAATATCTGTGATTTAAAAATTAAGTTTTACTTAATTGGTTACTATAAGATGGAGTTATTTATTTTGTATGTTCATTACTGTATGAATAAACATAATTCTTATTTAATTATTAAAAACAACGTATTTATATATAAAATTATCTATATTATATATTTATTAATAACTACAAGCATTTGTACGGAAGATTTAAATCGAAACAACGAACATTTTTTTTCAAGATTGTTCCAAATATGGCATATGCGTAAATATAAAATGCGTACTGTGGTTGTAATTTACACGCAATTTGAACTTACAATAACGACAAGTGTAAACGTATACCCATGTAATCTAAATGGCGACGTCCTTACATGCATGAATCAGCAAAAACATATGTTCGAATTGTTTTAGGTTCACTCTTCTTTTTAACATATTTTTTTGCTATAGACTATTTATTTGCTTTCCAATTTCGTTCATTATAAATCCTATTTATATTGCACTAAATAATTATTAGATTCAAACAAACTGTTTTATTTTCCGTTGTCACATTTCTCAATCAAGGGTGATCTGAAACAAAGTCGATCAAGCCTGAAAAGAATAACGTTATGTTTGAAATTGTCACTGGCAATTTTTACAAAATAACAAAATTCTTTTTGAATAGCTACAATTAATACCCAGTCATAGCTAATTAATAATGCGCATGTACTAAGTTTTCATTCATGGCTTTGTGATTAATGCATCACCCTGACATGTTAATTAACATCGCAAAAATCAATCAAAAAAATGAAGCCTGTCGACCGGGAACTTCAACACCCATCCGCTTTACAATAACGTAACAATTACCAGAGAAAAAAGTGGAAAAAATATTGAAGCAATAAGAAAAGCCTAAAGTTTGTCACGCGAATCTCGCTCTTGTTATTTTCATCACTGTCTGTCTTCTGAAATTAGCAACGCCTTTTTTACTTCTCATGTAATGTCACGTTTATGTCACGTAATAAGATTAAAGTCCCGTCAGAGACCTCTGACAGAAACTATTAGATGGATGCAAAAGAAAGTAACCGAGACACAAAACGAAAGTATTAGCGAAAGCCGAAAACCACGATCAAGTACAATGCCGTTATAGTTCTAATGTTCTACTTTTTTCTATTTTGCAGATTGAGTCAAAGTACAAAATTGCAACCTCGAGTATTAATAACCTCTATCGCAAAAACACAAAGGGGTAAGTTAAGTAGAATGTCATCTTTAGTTGCATGCACGCTCAAGTGTAGTGCATGACTTAACGGTGACATTGCCGGATAGATCGCTCGTTGCTGGTGGTACATCCTTCCTCCAACTAAATTACAGTCCGACGATCTCGCATGTCTCGTTATCTTGTTTCTGCACGCTCCTCTCCTATCTTATCCGCGGTTGCGACTAATCGACTAATTTTCCTTGCGTTTAATTACGTCCCCCTCTACACGTAGACGATCTTGTTTTTCACGCTGCATTCTTTTTTCTTACTTTCTTCTTTCTTCGTCTCAGAATTATTTTCTCCTCTAAGTACGAGGTTTCCTTCTTCCTTCGCAACTTAAAACAAACTTTGATAGAAAATGGAGACGGCTTGACAGTTTTCGATAATACTTTTAAAGCACATTATCATCACTATTCGCTAAACACCAAGCCACCAGTTAACGCTGACGGTTGCATGCTTACACTCTTTTTTCCAATTTTTCCATTTCATACCGACAGCTTCGTTGTCTTATTTGTCGAGACTTTCATGCAAATTTGGACTTTTGACTTGTGTAAATAGAAATTCGAGATAATGGCAATGATTTTTGTAGACGTCTAGTGTCGGTTTTTTCGACTTCTTTTCAACCCTGGTGTTTTTGCTACGTTTAATGTATGCTTCTGGTTTTAGGATCGTTTCCAGGTTGACAACTCGAGGACCACGAATTCTCATTGCGTGGCTTGGAAAGCAAATAATAAGCTTATTCGTTCAAAGGTCATGAGTCTGTATTTGACAGTTAGGTCACTTTTGTTCTTTATGCATTCCAAGCCCCTCAATGTTTCATGTAACTGGAAATTGATTTTTTTTTGTTTTAGGCAATACTTGAGTTAAAATTTGAAAATGATCCTAAACAATTTTTTTCTTTAATTTCGTATGGAACGTACTTCACAGCATGTTTTTTGTTGTTGATCAATTTTTTTTAGTTCTATTGCCAGCAATTCTTCGATTTATCTCTTTTAATACATTTTCCATATGTTTATTTTTTAAATTTTCTTGACAACTTTTTATGTTCCATAAATCCCGAAAGAACATCTTTGTATATATATTTTTTTATAATTGAATCTTCAAAATTTAATTACAATTATAATAAATAATGAAATATAATCCGTTTATTTATGCTTTCATTTGTCAAGAAAATCAGTAAAAATGTTGTTATATATTAAAAATGTATTGATGGAATCTTTACTATTGCATCGGTTCTAATATTTTACTGTGTAATCTTAAATTGATTAATATAATTTAATTAGTGCAATTTGTAAAAAAATGGTTTCATTTAATTGTAAATTTTCGACTCCAAATGAACTTATTATTTTCTAAACCATTTATCTTCAAATGAATCTACAATTAGCATTTTTTTGTTACAGAGTTACGGCGAAAATTGATGACGATATGATTCGCTACTATGTCGATGAAGACTTGTTTATTTTGGAAGTGAGTCACTCGCGCATAAATCCTGATAACCGAGACTCCCAAAACCCGACGTCGCCAAGCGATCCAAACGACTCCCCTAATGTAGGATTCGATATTACCCTGATAGAATTACCCTCTTCACCTACGCCATTACCACCATCACCATTGGCACCAACGGCCCACGCACATGCGCACGGCCATACGCATGCACACGTTCACTCACATGTTCATGAGTCAGCAAACACGTGAATAAGGAGTTCAAACGTATAATACATAAAATAAGGAAACGTCCGAGCCGTATATTCTGTATATATTTTAATATATATAAATATATATATATATACGCATATATATGTACGCGTATATTATATACAATTATATGTCATATGTGCGCCATTAGATAAGTAAAGATATAATGGACCGTTTTAAAGGTCCAACATCGTGGATGCAACGTCTAGATGCGGAAGATTTCGCATTAGCGTAGCCGCGAATTTAAAAGGCTGTTTTTGGTATTTTAAACGAAAAGGAGATCTTTAGCATTGACTAGAAAGGTTTCCTCAACAATAATTATTGACAACTTTATTTAGTTCGCCATGATTTGTCGGGAAGGATTGAAATTTTATTTTGCTTGTACATAGAAATCTATTAAAAATCTATAAAGTTATCTATAAAGTATTTTTAAATTATTAATAACGCATGAAAAGTGTTATTAGAATGTAGCAAATAAGGTATTTAAATTACCATGTATATGTGGATTATCTTAATTATATAACGGCGTTTTTGATTTTCACAAATCTAATTTGATTTTGAGAAATCAAGAAATAAAGTAACATTAATTTAAGAGATATATATTCGTCTATAATATATAGTATTTTAAAATCGACTTTGTATAGATTTTTATATTAACAGAACTTATCATAAAACATTGTACAATTTCCTGAGACATATCATGGTTTTACTAAATTACAGAAATTCAAAAATTGTGATGAATACGTTATACGTAAGAATTAATGCTCTGACGAAACGTGATTTATAGATTTGTGAAATTCATGCGAATTTATCTTTTAAAAGAGACTAGATAATTAGTTGTAAATGACAAATTTATGTAAATCATTGAAGAACATTTATAAGGATTCCTGATTTCATCGATAGTCTATGCAGTACGTGTTATTTTGCACGTCTGATTTTACATTGTAAAAAATTTAACACCTTTTAATTGCTCAATAACTATCTATTAAACGTCGTTTTCATCGACAAAATGTAACATTAAATTCCTTTAAATAAAATACTTCGAAAAACATTTTTTAAAATAATGTTTTTCCAAATCAGTGAACTGGAAAACAATTTCCCTGCAAGTAACAAGATAGTCTCGCTATGTGATCGCGATAACAATCTTGTTATCTTGTCCCAATTACTTTAGAGTCCTCTATTTTAACACTCGTTTTATGTTGCGGATAACAGTTCTGAGTATAAAGTTTTTGCGTTGGGGACGTTAATGTGAAATTTTAATTAGGTCTCTTATACGTCGCAATTAAAATTATTTTTTTACCATAAGCTCTTATTATAAAAGTTTTATTTCATCATAAAAATTCTGTAAGTGTTTTCTTTTGTTAATTTTGTTAGTTAATAATTGGTGATACATATCGTAATTAACGTCTCAATAGAATTCTTTAACATAGGACATGACTTCTAATGGATCTCGTCTAGATGTTAATGACAAAGCCACAGTACTAATAAGACATTCACCACCGTCTATTCTAGTGAAAATTAGAAGACATCGGTTGTAAGTAGCAACCAATAGCATTGCTAATTATTCTTCTACTCCATCTAAGCCCGCTAAGATGAATTTACTACACTTGTATTTAAGCACGGTTACCCGCAAGGGTTGATAAATATCGAATTTCAAATTAAGCTGCAAATACGTATAACGTATCTGGAGTATTATAGTACTCTAAATTTGTAAATCTTGTTCTTAAGTCTTAAAATTACGATAAAACACAATGTATTTTGCTTTATACATTCCGGGACAACGTTGCATCCATCAACAATGAGCCTGGTAGTTACTATTGTTATTAACCTTATAAAAATAAAAAGAACAACTAAATTATATTAGCATATAATAAATGTATATGTTTATTAAGAAAAAAACAGAACATTTATCTTGAGGATCATTTATAAATTAAACAGTAATATTTTGTTAAATCCTTTAATTCTTTTTATGATGTCACATATTCTTGTACGTATATTATTGTTAAAGACAAACGAATACTTTCATAATGGATATATAACTTTATTTATATTTTATATTAATCATATTCTTTCTCATATATAATGCAATTAGAAATTTTATACTTGTTTGATTTTCATATGTAACTCTTCTATTAGACTGACAAGCTATTGAAGTGAACGTTAACTTTGTAATAAATAAACGATATTTGTAATATCATTTCATTATTTTAGACTTAATTTTATGACTTTGTGTTCTTTTATAAATGTTATTATGATAAATATTGAAAATGTGAAAATGTTACTGCTCACAGTATGCAACTTGACTGTAATATAAATGTGATATTGGATTTACTATTACCTATATTTTTAATCGAATGACTTATATTTTATGTTTATATGATTATATTTTCATCTCATAACTATATGCATATATATTTTGTAAAAACGAAAATACAAATTAGAAGAAAATGTGACATACTTCACAATTCGTCTTTATTAAATATCTAACTGTAATTTATAAATAACTCTTGATAATTTATGTTGAATTCGAATGTCGGTTCACGACTAGTATAAAAATTAGCTGAACGAAATTCGTAGTACAAACCAACTCGTGTGCTTTAGACATTCGGTTACAAATTGTACATCTGGTAATCCATGTCATTCTAACGGACGGCTTTACTGTAAATGTCAAATAGTATAAATATATGTTAAAATGCCGCAATTGGTAACTTTATCGTCAATGTTTGAAACGAATTGGTGATGTCAAATAAGTGCATTCACAAAGATATGCAACGACGTGTACACGAAAGGTCGTCACAAGAGGAAGATAATAAAACACAACAAATGAAATAAAATCTTTATCAAAATATTATTCTAAGGAAATAATATTTGACGAAAGAATTTTCTGTATGACCGTGCGCGCGAAGTACAATTTAATTGCTATCAAGTAGAATATTTATTAAACGAGTGGGAAATGTTGTTTAATTTCCACACTCTTACCCTTCACCGTATCTTGAATGTATTTTGAAGTGCAAGTTTGCACAGTGCGGCTTTCGTGATTTCTTACGTGCCACGATTTACCGATTAAGGTTTATCTTAGATTACGAAGGAGAGAGAGAAGAAAAATATTGCAAACACATCAGCCATTAAATCTTGCCTATTGTCGTCTAATATGTATAACAGGCAACACAATCAAACTACGCATTCCACATTGAATCATTTGTCGCATCGATATCAAAGCAACGATCAAAATACGCTTGTAAAAAATGCATATTTTTATTATTATTATTATTATTATTATATTAAATACTATATTTTGTTACATTTATTGCAGACAGCATAGATATTATTATTATTGATTTTATTGATTAGAACTTACATAATATCTATATTGTTATTTTTTCTATGTATATGTGCGTTCAGATGGAGAAACATCTGTTAGAGGTATGAATGTGAGCGAGTTTAAACGAGTGATGGGTTTTAAAAGAGGTTCGTTATCAGGTAAAGAATTATTTAGCGTTGGTCCATGACAATTATAACAGTCTCGAACCAGTTTTTTCTATTACGACTACTTTAGAATTTAATTTTACTATGTTTAAAAGCAAAACTTGAATGTTTAATCGCGCATCAACGTCTTTGGGAGTCCGCACACGCATTTTAAGTACTTAAAAATTGAGCTTTACTTGGATAAACAATCGGATTTTTATTATTATAATATAATTGCGAGTATGTTCGTTGTGATTTAATGGGAAATTGTTGACAAATTTGTTAATGTTGGAATGTTATCTGCATATGTGTTGTTGAAAGGTATGACTTAATTATAGTATAATAGATGTAAAACTAGTATGAATCGAGTGCAGCATGTGCCGCCTCCCAATGACAGTGTGAGGCCCTATATTTTGCGTACCGTTGATCATGTGCGTAAACAACGATCGGTTCCCCATAGAGCTCATATAGGTTTAGACATTATATAGATGTATCCCTGTAGGACGGTTAGTATCGCATAGTCCGCCGATCGGATTACGGAAGAGTTGATAACAATTCGTTGCGCGACGTCTTGCCATCGTGAGATTGTGCCAGAGGTGATATTATATTATTACAATGTTTATTGAAACAATAAATATTATATTAGTACGTTTTATAAACTAAGGCTTTTTTATTCTTCACTGTAGAATAACCACCATAATTCCTAAGCGCTTCATTTCTTGGCAAAGTATTTTTAATTTCACTTTGAACGAAAGATAACTGTACGACATCTGAAAACAAAAATGATAACATCTAAATGTGTCACTTAATCACGAAGATCCTTTGAAATTGTTATAAAGACATTTCATCATTAAATATGTTCGATTTTTCTAAGACGGTTTTAGTTTGTTTTATCTAATAGATCTTTAAACGTTCAGCAAATCCTAGAAACATGGACTTAAGATTAATGGCTCGCCATCAAGTGTAAGCATTCATTAGTTTTCTTAACACCTCTCAAGAAGATGGTCACTGAGTTCTCTGGCATGACAAATAGTTTCGACTACTATTTAATATAAAATATTAAATTCCTTGCTAATAATTTTTTTGGATAACTTGTGTTCTAATTGCTTAAGAAACAAAATTAATAGTTTTTTAATGTTTACGTGCTTCTTTGACAGTTGTTCTTATAAACATTTTCTATTACCAAATGTAATAAATATATATATATATATAATTCTTGATGTGGCTCATGTAATGCATTTACATGTAATGTAAAGAAAGTATTTAATTCATAATATAATGTATTTATTACATTTCCTGAATTCTTCAAATAACGATCAATTAATCTAATTATCATACTCCTAATTTTACAAGAGATAAAATATCTATCATTCATCGATAAATATTAGTTTTCATTCTACAATCACTCAACTTTAAAATAACATAAACTAAGAGATGAGAACAACTGATTATTATTAGGATATCTTATTGTTTTGGTCTAATTTTCTTACGTTTTTAATTTGTAATGAATTACGCGTAATCAAGTATTATAACACATAATGGTTGAGATATTTAAATCTTATTATAATAATTCCCACACTCACTACTTCATTACACGTGTTAAAATGAATAGTATTGTAATACATTGATCTCCCCCTAAAAAAATAACAAATGTTAGACTTCAGCATTTTTAAAATCGTAATTATTATTTACCTTTATATACAGAGAGTTATCTAAACACACAAATTGATATAAAAATTAATACATGTGTCTTATTTACATAATCCGTATATAAATATATAGATATAATACTAACATTATTATCAACACATTTATAATATCAAATAATACACAAGAAATTTTTTTTTATAAATATAGTTTAAAATATAGAGTAAAACAGAATTATAACCTTACTAGAGATTTAAAAATATTAACAAAGTGAAAGTTAACGAAATTAATATATTGATTTGACTCAACAAATTGAATTAATTCATTGATCATAAAAAAACATCCATAAGACCATTAACATCAAATAATTTAAGCACTTTATACCTGTCGCTTTCAAAAAATATGCAAACTTTTGATTGTCATACAGAATCATATATTTTCACTTAAAAAAGTAATCGCGTATTCGTGTAACCTATATTCCTTTTACACAAAAAAGTTCGACGAACTCTCACGAGAGGATTACAATTCATAAACCCACAGACTTGATCTATGATTCATCTAATAAATGTCGGAATCTATGTCAAGTGGTTCGCAGATTTAAGTCTGTTATTTGT
>JABFPK010000806.1:0-13664 GCA_022817445.1 Habroteleia sp. ZL-2020
AAATTGGTGTAAATTTTGTTTCTTCATTTTGCATTTTAAATATCATTTTTTATCTTATTTTATATTAGAGATGTTGTTTAGATTGAATTTTTCGAGTTTGTAACATAATTTTTTTGGCTTATCATAATTAAGAAAGTCCCATACCCTGGAAAAATGTTTAATTTTTGAGTCGGATTTCAGAAATAACAAATGGAAATCTTTTCAAGCTCTCGCAAAAACACACATAATAGAATTTTTCTGGCAATTTGGAAAGTTGACGAATAGAGCCAAGATTAAAAAAAATGTATTATATTAGTCAAAGGTTGTTCAAAATCTCATTTCACAGATCAGTTAATGTGAACGGGTTAAATTTTTTTTATTTAAAATCTATTAGTATGTTTGTACTTATTGAATTTAAATATTTATTTTTTTTTTATATAAAACGGATCTAAACTATTATTATTATTCTATTTTTTATTATTTGAAATTTAACAAATAATCAAAATATATTAATTGTCATTGTTTGTATTTTTAGCTCGTTTATTTTTTTCAATTGAAAAAAATGGAACTTTCTTTAAATCTATAATCTATCATTCATCCTATAAGGTGTTTTATTGCAAAATCGCGGTAAGAGAAAAGACTTATGCAAAATTTAAAACGCGATATCGAAGCCGAGCGCGACGAGATTTATCCTGCAGTGAGTTACCGTGGCCCCCGCTCCTCGCGCCTTGACTTGATAGACAGTATATATGTGCGCCGAGATATAATGGAGGAAAGTGATTTCCGCGAAGTTAAAAGCCGTGGATCAGAAATTCCTTTTCTCGTCCACTTCTTCGCCATTCCTCTATAACAATAGTCACGTACTTTTTTCCATACCCGACGGTCTAACGTAAATCAATATTTTGCATGCACTCGCGTACACAGCGTAAAACTTTTAATTAAAATTTATTATAGCGGACTATGTAATCCGGCTTGATGTTCAATTAACTTTTATTTATGACTCGATATAGTTAGATTCTTTTTTTTTTATATAAATTGGGGTTAAGTAAGACTAAAACAAAAAGATTCATTTAAAAATATTGGAAAATATAAAAAAATATTTGTGAAAACTATTTTCAAAATGATAGTCGAATCAAGAAATCTAATTTTAATTGTATGAATTGATAATAGTACGACATGATAGTATACGATAATAATATAACATTTTTAAATTATTTGAATGTGTTTTTGTGCTGTAGTTTAGTTTTTAATTCAGGTTTTAATCGTATTAGAAAAAATATTTTTATTATAGAGATGAATTTAATGATATCCTATTGAAAATAATAAAAATAACTATGTATCTAATAAAGTCTATTTTTATTTGTCATAAAAAAAAATTCTAAAGTGCGATTAGTCAAGCAATATTAAAACTGCCTTAATTTAAATTTTTTTGCAAGTACAAAAGAGGTTAAAATAAAAGATCGGCCGATTTTGTTCATTCTTTTTTTCCATCTTCTACTGTTCCTGTTTCCATTACTTTATTTAGCTCTCTATCAAAAAATCTTGCCGCCGTATCTAACACATTTTTCTGCTTGATATCTATAATTTGAAATCTTTAATTAACACAGTCAGTCAAAATTAGCGAACGATGATTTATGGCGCTCGTTCGACGTCGTCGTGCGGCCATTAAATTTTATAGATATGGCACTTCGTCACATTTTCTTTAATATCCGGCGACGTTTTAACTTATCCGATATTTCGTGGTTTCCCCGGTGCAGCCGATAAAATGCGAGACACGTTTTCTCTCTCTTTTGCATTCGATTTAACACGGCCACTTCATCGTTGATATGCGCCGATAGCCGAGTGCGAAATGGAAGTTTCAATCCACATCGAAAATCGAGAAATAATTTGTACACAAGATGCCGGTACTTAACGACGTGCTTATTTAACTCTTACATACACGAACGACAGAATTTATTAACTTTACTTATAAAAGATGCTGAAACTAAATTTATAACATCCACCATTTCTTTTTGTTTGAATTATTTTACTTTTTATCGAAATTTATCGCATATTATTATTTTTATTTATTTCCATTGTCACGTTGTATTAAAGAATAAAATTATGATTAAGATATTTGTAGATACATTTTTTTATTTAATATAAAATTAAATGATCTAAAAGGAGAAAATTCAATTTTCTATCCCCCTAATTCATTTACGTTTAAAAGATCTTGAAAAATATTTTGTCTCATGAAATTAATTCACACCACGCCCACTTTTCGTTTATGAATTTTAGCACCACTTATATTCACGAGCCAAATTGTAGTATTAATTTCTAAATTATAGTTATATTCAAGTTGTCGACACGGGTCGCTCTCTTGCTCTCTCTTTCTTTCAACAGTTCGCGCTATTCTCTACCGCCTACTATTATCCGCTTGTTAAAGTAACATTACGTCAATTTATGCACCGATTTTTCTGATATAATGTACTGATCGAGCAAGGGGAGAGGGTAAATGAAGCTCAAAAATGCCGACGAAGGTGTAAATTCATTTATGCTCATGAAAATATAGGTTATGTTTATTTTCTCCGTCGGTAAAAAGACGTTAACTCTTATAAGATTAAAATAGTTTAAACTTAATATTTGTTTCTTTTTATTAAACGATATATATGTATAATATAATTAATAAATCACGAATAATCAATTGAAATTTTGACGTCGTGTTGGGATATTTATTTTATAGACCAAATTAAATGTTCATTATCATGCTTAAAGCCGCGCGTTATATCAAATTTCAGTTGGCCACAAAACTTAGTAGTCATTCCGCGGTCGTTTGAGATTAACTATCACCTTTTTCACGTCAACGGTCGTATACGATTTAACCATTTCATTTTTACGACACTGTAAAAACGGTCTGAAGAATTGCTAGTCGCCTCACGTTCTTTTGACATAAAATGCGTGCCTTACATGTCGAGCATCGTATCGCTAGATATGACAATTATCATAAAATTCACGACAACAATTTTCCCTGAAATTAAATTTGACAGCAAATTTTAACTATGTTTTCTTTCTGTTGCAGGTAAAGAACTCAACCTTTTCGAATGACCGACACTGTGCAGACAAAATAGGTTATGTTATTGTAAATATTTTTATATTCAACAAGGTTAAGCATGTTTATTTTCAAACAAACATTAAAAAAACCTCGAATTTGTATACAAAAACATTTTTACATTATTTTATTAATATATGCAAATTCATTATATAATTAGAGACACCTGCAGGGAAAAATTAGAAAATCATAAGAATTAATAATAAATAATTCATTCTGCACTTTTTGTATAAATAAAATTATAATTACAAAAAAGTGTAAAAGTGATGCTTTGTAAATCAGATTAATAAACATAAATATACCGTTTACAATCTGTAAAATAATCTTTTAAAATCTAATGTTTATTTTAAATGGGGTGCAATTTTTTTAAATACTTTTTATAATATATGGTCTTAGAAAATTATTATTTTGTATGATTTGTTAATCAATTTATCGAATATTAACGTAACGAATTTGATATAATTTGTATAAAATACTTATGAAATAAACTGCAAACATTCAAAATGGAATATAAACAAACTTAAAATCCGCTTTATGAATCAGTACCAACAATTCTTATTTAACTTTCTTTTCTGTGTAGATACAACTAATTGGCAAATCGTGAAAACTTGTTATTTGTGAAATATTGATTATGGATAACTCGCGATAAAGGAAAATAAAGTTAGTAAGTTGTTATTTCTTGTCGGGAAATTGATTAAAGCGATGATAAATGACGGTTATATTATAATACAGAATTTCAATCGGTGGTTATTATCAGCTGCCTCGGAAGTTATGTGTGAGTTTAAATAAATAGTTGAAGTTTGGGAGAACATTTACATTACAAAGTTGCACATCTCATTTTCGTCGCTTAAAGCATCGAACAATGACACGCGCTCATCAGCGACTTCAATATTTAGCAAAACTCATTGCCAAAGCAATCAAAACTTGAGCGAACCCCTTGTCCGTCGAAGATTCATCTTGCTTGCTGAATACTAATGCTGCTACGTTTCTTCGCTTTAACTAGTAACCAGTCTCCTAAGAAAGTGCCTTCATAAATTCAATTTGTAAACTTCAATTAATTATTTCATATCGTTCGGTCAAATATTTACTCTGAAATTAACTTTAAAAATTTCTTGTCAGACGTCAAGAACAAGTTTCAATACTCTAATAAATCCTTTTTTATGTAGTTAATTTTACAATTTTTCTTTTAAAATATATTGTTTTAAAATGAAATTTACAAGACATAAATTCACTATATTGTTTGGAAGATTTTTTTACATTTATTTTGTTATTGAAAAAAAGAGTTAAAATAAAAAAATTAAAATTATAAATAAAGGGATTATTGTTTATGAGGAAGTCTTGAACATATACTAATTGTTAGGTTATATATCAACTGATACTTAAACAAATTTTGTAATTATAACTTCTTCACATTATTATTTGAAAAACTATAATCAACTAAAATTTTCTCATCCTTTTCGAATTTCATAGGACGATTTCATTGTCTTTTCAACAACCAATTTCGTTGTCGTTGTATATAAAGTTTATTTCTAAACCGAATCGGTGGCAAAATACGTTGCGTTACTCGGTCAAAATGTCTGTAACGGCGGCTATTATTTTTCATCTTCGTTTTTCGTATTTTCTCATTTTTTCTATATATTTTATTACGCGTTTCTTTCGTTGCTTTTTTGCGTGCGCTGAGAAAAAACGGGTATTCATGGTGATCCACTTGGCATCGAACACGATAAAAAGCATCGTCGAAGTTTCCAATAAAATATTTATGCTTCTATTTACATTTTAAATATAGCTTCTCTTGTTCCTGGTTTAGTTTGGCGCGCTTGAATAGCAGCAGCACCGTTTTTCGTCGACTGATAGTGGAATTCGACAAAAAATCCGCCACGAATATAAATCTCTCACTTTATCCCGATTTTCCATTGGCCAAATATCATATTTTCCTACCATTAAATCGAACAATCTACACCCAATCAATTACCTTAAATTTGCGACGATTTTAATCTTAATATGTGGATGAATACTTTTTTTCCAATTTGTTTTCATTGCCACAAATGCATTCAATTTCGTGTCTTTAAAATGTTACCTCAAATGAACTTAATAAAAATATTTTAGGATTAATTTTATCAACATTGATATTAGTTCATAAAAGCAAAATTAAGTCATTCAAAGTCGTAATACGTATTTAAAAACACAATTGCAACTCTATCTTACATTTCAATATTTGCCAGCATGACTTTATGAGATAAGGAAATTAATCATTCATTAGACATTAGTTATTTGCAGAGCCTCGTATGAGTCATGCAAGTTTAACTTGCAATCGACAATTTTATTTATAAGTCAATTCAAATTTAACTCAATATGATTCGTTTTTCTCCATAGAGAGAAAAGTTTTAGTAACCGCGGCTTGAAAAAAATATGCGTTACGAAGCATCAAATATGTGATACACACATGTACTATCCACATGCGACACATGTCACACGCATGCAACATACGTGTATCATGCTCTTACTAAGCAAACATTCTTTTAATTGCAAAAGTTAATTCTTAACCATGCAAAATGACATACAAATTTTTATTTTTTGTTTAATTAAGCAGAAAATCCCATTATAAATTCTGTTGACAAAATCTCTTCTTCCTGAAAAACATTTCATTACTGTAGTTTTTATTAATGATTTATCATAAAACTTTAAGTAGGACAATCCCAGTATTAACGCTCACATACCTCTCGTGGATCAATTTGCTCATGTGCTCTATTCTGAAACTTATTCTAACTTTTATTATTTAAAGTTTCTCGATCCTCGCAAGTGCACAGTAAAAATAGTTCGGGATATTTGTACATTGTTCTCGAAAATTGTCAATCATATGCTTTAAAATGATACTATGGAAAAGCAATTTATATAAATTATTTGTAATTTAATCACATTATTCATAAATTTGTTTTGTCTTCTCATTTTTCTTCGAATAATGTTTATCAACATATAATTTGCCCTTGGTTTATAATAATACTAAAACTATTCTTTATTTTGTTTACAAATTTGTTATTCAAACTAAAAAATATCGTAGTTTACATGAAAACAAGTTACGCAAATCTGTTTTGTTTTGCTTATATTTAAGGTTGAATACATATAAAAAAATCTTTCCTTTAATCATATAAGTCTAAGACTCGTTTAATTCGCGTGGGAAATTTGAGTTTGGGTTACGTACAAAAGCGCAGTTACCAAGTGTCGGTAAACTTTGTGTCTCAAATTCACTCGCAAGAACTGCAGTGTGTGCAACTAGTTGTAGATATATTTCTGGAATTATCCACTGGATTATACATATATATATAATATATACAAAGCACACGGCAAGTGCAAAACCCAAACAGCTTTAATTTGTTTATCAAGAAAGTGTCGCCGTCTTTGTTAATACCCACCTTGAAATACATTTCGCAAATGCCTACTAAGTAAATTCGCGCGTTATTTGGACTGTCAGCAACTAATTACATTTTGCTCGTATATGAATATTGTAAAATCCAAAATCTAAATGTTGAAAAATATAACAAATTGGGATAGAACAAATGCACCATAAAACTATTGGTTTTTTTTGAAATTTTGATTAAAAAATATTCCAAAAATATTAAAAGAAAAATAAAATAATTAAATAATAAAATTTACGTCGGTTCTCTGGACCTCGTCCATAAACTTCATACAAATATAATAAATTATTATTTTTATTCCTGAAATTAGCCAGTTAGAAAACAAATCACACCAACACCTCTAGAAAATGTATTCTTAACGTCTTTAATTGCAAAATGAATAAGCAAAATGAAAAATAAACAGAGTTTTACTTATTCACTGTATGACTTATTCACAAAAAATTAGAGTAAATTTAGCAGTATTTTCTGACCCAGGATATACTTGTATTATATATTAATTTTTGCTATATTTTATAAGTAAATATATTATAAATTATGAATCAAAGTGATATAATATAATACAAATATATCCCACTTCGACTAGAAAATATTGCTAAACTCTTTAACTTTTTTCTTGGTGTACAATTAATATATCAATTTTCATAATAATAATTAATAAATTAAATACTACAGTTATGATCACGCAGATCAATTGGTTAGATCCAGTGGCTATCGATAAATTTCTGTCCCTGCAATTATCGGCGTCGTGATTGGCTAATTGATACGTACGCGCTGCACACTACGACACTTGCCGTTAATTGCCGTCTCCCTTCCCGCGCAGTTGAATTCTTTTCTCGCGGCCGTCGTCACGTAAAGTTTTCTTCCGCGTCCGCGCTTTTTGTGTGTCCGAGCGTGCGTCTCAACTATCCGTGTGATTTTTTTCTGCTCGCAACCCATCACTTACTTGTTGTTTGCCGCCCGCTTGTTGTTTGCAGCCAACGAGCGCCCATTACAGCCAACCGTCGACCGCTGCCAAGCCGTTAGCTCTCAAGTAAGTCGCTTTTCTTTTTTAGAACTTGGCTCGCCCCCCCGACGTGCCACATATTGGAACCCCACTCCCCACTTTTTATGGAATTCTATGTTTTTTTATGGGCAAGAAAAATTTAGCTTTGAATTAAAAAATTATTGATATAATCGATAAATTTTTATTGAGTATAACTCAACGCAATTCGTGTAATATTTTATACAACATATTTGTGGACATATTTTGAAACAAATGATTCATTTTCATCGGCATCGCATATCAATTTGTTACTAATTTAAATTTAATTAATAGGTAGGACGGATATTCAATAAAAATTGAATATGAATAATAATTACAAAGGAATATTAATGCATATATTAATAAAATAGTACTGAAATCATCAAATGTTCAACTGCCTTTTTAGTTGGCAAATGAAATTAATAATCCGTAAATGAAATTGCACATATAAATTTACAATACAATTATAATATAATTAAAAATATCAAAATAAGAATACTGAATCATTAAATTGTATAAATTATAGTAACTACATGAAATACAATACAAGTTTTAATTACTTAATAATTATCACAAAGTAAAAATAAATTTTCTTTGTATCTACATAAATTTAATTTGAAACATAAAAATCTTACACGAGCATCAAAGCGAAATGGAACACATTAATTATTTATTAGATATTTCCAAACTTTGCATAAAGTTTGCTAATATTCGTCGAAGGACAATTGAAAGCTATTAATATATATTTGTCCGTAAAATTCGAAAAGTTTTGACATAAAAAATTTACGGTTTAGAACATGACACGGTATGTCTGCAATCGTCCTATTAAATTGGAGTAATGATTGCGGTCGGAGAACACGATTTCCGTTTCTAAGTGGCCATCCATAAGAGGCGCTTGTGAACCCCGCGAATAACCTAATCAGCTCTTAAAAGCTAGGGATATGGACACCACGATAAAATCGCTCTTTGAGACGGCAATAAAAGCAAGTGGAGCTCGTGGATAAATTGAGTTAGAGTTCTTTTGAGTCGCGGATGTCAAAGGACTCTCGGGACTTAAGATAGCGGCAAGAATAAAAAGGATAAAGCTACGAAAATATGTGAGCCGAAGGCTCACTGGAAAACGGATTAATTCATTCGCGTTTTCGAGGGTCGCTTTGTTGCAGTCGGGGGAAAGATTTCGAGCACGTTTGTCTCTTGTTTTCATTCCTTTTTTCACTTTAAAGAAGTCGAGAAGAATGTTGTTCGGTGGGAATTTTAAGAAAAGGGAGGGAGTCCTTTTCATTTTAATATACATTTTTTGTTCCACTTCCAAACGTTTTTATTTTTAAATAAAAGAGGCAAAAAGTGAAAAACAAACCTCGTGTAAACATCAAGATTTCACATTTGAAATGGATAAAAAATATTTTCTCATAGGCAAAAGCAGTGTATAAAATTTATTATTGCTTTTTAAGTATAATTTGTGCTCTACGTGCATTCAATTTAATCGCAGATTTAACGTTCAATAAAAATAGAAATGATAATGAAAATTCACTCTGCATCAATTGCAAATTTATAAAATACCAAAAATTGCATGGGTTTTCGTGTATAATTTAATTAAATTTTTAATTACCAATTATTTAATTAATTGAAATTTGTCTGTGTAAAAGGATAAAAAAAATACAAATTGTCATATGACAATTGAAATATATTTCTTTGTAAATGAATTGGACAATTTATGGCATTAATTGTAGCTATATTTGCCGGTTAAGGAAACAGGTTTTATATTAAAATAAATTAATATTTTTGGAAAGAATTGCTCAATTTTGTCCTGCTGACGAGTTCTAAACACGTGAAAGCCGTTACGTTTGAAACACCCTTTTGCAAATCAATTAATTTTATGAGTGACTTTTCAATTGGTTTTCTTGCAAAGGAAAACTCGTACTATCAATTTGGGTAATTGGCAGTCCAAAGTGCATTTATATCAAATTTTCAAAAATTGCGAAATCACTGAAAAATATTCTAGAAAATCATTTCCTTTATCTCTCCTCTATTTTTTGTTAATGCTTAAATTAAAATAAAAGAATTCTAAATAAAGCTGTTTAATCGCAATTATGTTTTTATTGCGATATATAAAAACGTTTTCATTCGAAACTAATATTAACGAAATTTATAAATTACGACCGCAGTTCAACATAAAAATGCTGAAACGCAAAAAAATAAGTCGGAAATATTGCCAATTGGAAAACTGGTTTATCCTTTGCATTAATATCGCATTTTCTCGTCAAAGCACTCAATAGTAAGAGTGTAAATGACCGTTGGAGTCGCTCGTGCAAGGAACACTATTCGGCTCATTTTTACTCGTAAACGACGGCGAGTTAAGTGGTTAAAAGTATTACAGCATTTCGATCGTCGAGGAAACTTAAATGCCGAGTTTGAGAAAAAGCTTTTATTAACAGCAAACACGGAGCCTCCTATAAAATTTTAAAGCAATTTGTTTAAGACACCGATGCCCGCTTTTTTTAAGCATTAATGAAAATATGATTAAAATCTAGATTTCGATTCAGCTGCAACAAAACGGTCTTAATTTCTGCACAGAATAATCGGTAGGGAAAGAAAATCGTCATGCATCAATGTTAATAATTAATATTCAATAGATTTCATTCATTTTTTAAATCAGCTATTTTTGTAAGGTTAAGGTTTTTTTACATATATTTGAAAATTATAGATAACTTACCCTGTATTTCTGACATATAAATATATAATTCTAAAGACTTTAAATTAAAATAATGTCATATATATAATACTTACGTTAAAATTGAATCCGCTTTATCCAAAACGATCATAAATTGACAATTTTTTTCGAAAAAATGAACGATTCCGTGACATTTGCGAATATAAAAATGATTTCTTGGCCCGAGCAATATCATTGTTACCACAACGATATCAATATATCTTTGTTGTAATGAAATCTTCGTCGGCACTTTATAACTTCGGGAGTCATTTAACATCGTTTGATAATAAAATAAATATTACTACTTGGAATCTAACTCTCAAAAACATTTTTTTCTGCCAAACGCCTAGTTTTTTATTCACCCATTCTACATTAAATTATGATAGCTGCTTCATAAATTAATGAAACGTCCCTTAAATTATCTATTAAAAATAAATAATTTTGAGACACGACGACGATGAACAAATTGAACTAAAAAACTAGGAAATCAGATTGGCGTGATTATCAGCTCGAAATAGTTGACTCGAGTAGTTGGAAACTAGTTGCAAAAGCGGAAAACGCTTACACGAAGCTGCGGCAATTGTACTGTCGCTTCTGCTGAGTACGTATCGTTTGGACGATCGAGGTTAATTAGAACAATTTCAACGATAACTGCCATGAAGCTAACTTTTAATTGATCTCGATCAAGCGCAGTAGCCGGATCGATAATCAACAGTGCCACGTGCTCCTGTTTGTAAATAATTACATGGACAAATAAACAAAGCAATATGTTTTTATTTGCGACAATATTTGTTTGTTTCATTAACAATAAAGTTGAGGAAAGTAATGTTTATTTTAATTAACGTGATATTTTTCAAACTAATTTACAATTACATAGCATTACTTGCTGTTACAACGTTTTAGTATAAATTCGAATTTTTAATTAGCACACTTGCGCTTACAAATTCTTGGGCATGTATCCGACGTTGTACTAAATGCCTCCTGCGAATAACAGCTTAAAACATGGTTCTTTCGTTAAAAGTGATCGCGTGATACTACATTCGAATAACAAAGTAAAAGTTGAACAGAGATGCAAGTTAAGTAGAGTTCCTCAATAGCATTTGCATTAAATTAGAAAAGATTATAAAAATCGTTGCTTTTCCAGAGTTTCAATTTAAATAACTTTTCCTTTTTCTTTAGAAAGTTGAATATACGTTTCCAATGGAATTGTACTTTAATTTAGTTGAAAAATATTTAAATACAATTTCGCATGTGTAAATGTATTCTTTATACTATCATAAATGTTTTTTTGCTTATATTGATTTGCATTTCGCAATCTTTTTCGATAAAAAATCTATTCAAATTTCTGTAAGACAAAAATCGAAATGTACTACTTACTTTATTAATTAAACTAATACATCTTTGATTTCTTTCACACGCTTATTTTTGAATTTAAGATACAATGTTTGCAAAAAAGATATAATGTTGGTAAATAATAACAAGAAAGCATTTACATTTGCTTATCCCAAATACCAGCATTATTAAAGCATTATTATTATATTAAAGCTTGTAATTTGTATTTTAAAGTTTTGTAAGGTTAATAAAGAATAGTTTCTCAACATTTATCAAATTAATGCTTTTGTCAAATTTAAATATACTACATTTTCAGCTAAGTGATAAGAAAAAATGAAAAATACAAGGAATAATTTCTATAACAATGTCTTAAGTCAGTTAATTTTGCGAAATCCTAATAACATATCTCATTTGCCAAAAATAATCAGAGGAAGTCATCCAATTTAGAAAGCTCGGCATCTCCTTGGTGAACCGGAAACTACGTCAAATGGAGTAGTATCATTTTCGACGTGGAATATGGAACTCTCGGGTATCAGTAGTGATAAAATAATCTTGCAATTTGCGCTGGGCTGTATTACCGGTGACGCCACAGGTAATAACAGTTCCTTCCCCGGGGTTCAAAGTCGCACTTCCCATTCCCCCGCATATCCGCCACCAAATACAAACATCGCGCGACAGCAACTCAAATGTATCTTGGCGCGGAAAAAGAATGTCTCGCGAAATCTTGTCCCACGGGAAACGCGACTTTTCGGTATTTTCAAATTAAATAAGGGAAACGCGACTGACTTTGAATGATACTGAAATAATTCGCCGTCTGTTCCGGTTCCATGTCGACACAGTCTTCCTTTCCACGGCTTTCCTATCAAGAAAAAGTCAGTCGGCAGTTAAAAAATGGAAATGCGGTTCAAATTTGAATTTAGACTCGAAAATGTACTTATATGCGATAACTTATTTGATAATCCACCAATTACAATTTGTGGATAATTTAGTAACTAAAGTCTAGGAACTAAATTTTTAAGGGGCATAATTTTTGAAAAAATTTTTAAATACTCTCGAATCACCTTTCGTGCAACGCCGACCGAATTGAGCGTGATAGGCATGCGCGGTAAGCTCATCGTATGTTAGATTATTTTAACATCGTTCAAAAAGTTGAAAGTGTGATGTGATATAAAATATATCCATTGTACAGCAGAAGTTCGGCTCGAAATAAATATTTTAACTCTGTTATCGAGGGAATATTATAATAAAAAGAGATTATTTTGATTAAATATCAAATGAGTATCTATAAATAGTTTTTGAAAATAATACATTAATTTATTTTAAATAAAAAAAAGACAATATCATGAAAACCATTTTTTGCTATTAACATATTGTGTGAAAGGATTAAATAATTAAACCTGTTACGAAATTTTTATTGTATTGTATTAAAAATAAAAGCAGATTTTATATTGTATATATATTTCCATTTTCTTTGATTCAATCCCTCACGGACGAAAATATACACAAAATTATACAGAATTTTTATAAAATTTTTATAAAATCATTATATAAAATGTTTATACTCCATATTGCCGCTTTTTATATAAAAATTTTATATTCCAAAAATATAAAATGTTTATATTCCAAAAATATAAAAATTTTATATTTCAAAAATATAAAAATTTTATATTTCAAAAATATAAAAATTTATTTTACGTCATACCAGCGTCGGCAATTATACGTCTATAATTATTCTTTGAAAGATCCTTTTTTTTTAATGTAATTTTATTTGTTTTTAACATAAACATAGGGATGCAAATTTTTATCCTATTCTAACACTATTTGCCGTCGCTGGGATTCGAACGCAGAACTCCAAATTCGTAGAACGCTGTCCACCTTACCAACTAGACCATCGAAGCGCTGATACTTTCGGATGATGTAAAGCCATGCTATTGAGCGTTCCAAAGTTCTCACGACTCTCGTCAGATTATACGAATGTCAAGAAATATAAAGACCGATTAAATTGAAAAATAAAAAATATGTTTATATAAACTTTTTATATATACGGTCAAACATTTTTGTTAATAAAAATTCTTTGAATGAACATTCTATACATTAATAGATACAAAAAATAATAAAAAC
>JABFPK010000807.1:0-13664 GCA_022817445.1 Habroteleia sp. ZL-2020
CGTATGGAGAAACGCCCCTTCGCTAAGTAAAAAATACACCAACAGCCTAGCATTAATCTTTGTCAGTCGAGGCACACATCGCTGCGCAAATTAATGCTTCTTACCAACGCAAGAGAAAAAAGAACAATCATTTTAGGAGCCACGCTTTTTGCCACGCGCAAATTTGTTTCTTTTTTCCTTTTCCGTTCATTTATATTGACAAACTGCAATATTTGGAAGAATCAATCTGTATTTCATAAGAAAAACCATATTAAATAAAAAAAATTCGATTTATAAAAACAGATTCGGCAGAGACACCGCAAGAAAAGTTGTTTTACGTTATTTACATAACAAAGCAATTTCGTAAGTCTTGAATTTAGGATTGGTTTATTGATTAAATATAAAAAATCTATAACAAAACAAAAATGTCTAAATTGATGAAAATAATAAATAAATTGAAGGAAAAAAATGATAATTATTCCCAAGCTCAACGTTGTGCATAGTTATCGCGATTTTGATTGTTTGTTATTCGCGTTTATTTGACTCGTTGCGCGTGGTTGAAAAAGTGCGTCATAAATTATGAAAATTGTGGAAATTCCTTTCAACGAGAATGTGAATCTTGTTACTTCAACCTTCCCAATTTAAGCATGCAACTTCGACGATAAATTGTACCCAAACACCATCAACTCGAAGCGAGATTTCTCCCCACCGCCGCTGATTAACTCGCGGATTCGGGCGCTTAATTTGATTGCAATTCAAACGGCGAGCGATTTAAAATTGATTATTCATAAAAACGCGAGCCACTGAATTTCTTTTCGACTCAATTTAACTTCTAAACGTTGCCTTCAATTTTACGACGCATTTTCCGAATCGGGCAAGATAATTGAATCACTCGTATTGACTAAAACAAATACATTGTGCGATAGATGGATGGGAGGTGGAATTAACGAAGATAAGAAAATCACGCGACAGAAATGAATGTGAATCAATAGTCGATAAAGCATGAAGAAACAAGTAGGTGCCAGGATTAGGTCGCCTCGTTGTTCGCGAGGCGATTGGCGTCGGATGCGCGATTAATTATACGGAATTCCGTTAGCGTCGCGACCGTGACGGCTCGGTTTGTTCGTTTTTTTGTCGCGAAATGTCGCATCGCCGACCTCGTAGAGATTTCATTGACGGAAAATGCGCGTCGCTTTTTTCCACTCGAACACGATTTTACGGCTCCGCTTTATTACTCGGCATTGAACGAATTCGCGCGAAAGATTGAAAATGGGATCGCGAAGGCTGTTCCATTGTATCGGACCTGACTTTTCTGACGACGATGACGGCCGTACTTGATTAATCGCACGATTTCGTGTTCATAAAAAATACATAATGCGAGTTTCGACGATGAAAACAATTTAGGCGACGTCGAACAGTGGTCCGGGAAAATATAATTATAGATTGCAAATGAGAAAAATGTATGGGTAATAATGAATTCGTAGCATGGCATCCATTGTATACGCAAAGTCGAATAGAAACGCATTCAAAATATTAATATTTATATCCAATTAATTAAGTTTTCTAATCAAGTTCTTCCCATAATGTATTAATTACAAATCATTATAGTGATTAACATAATTCAATAATTTTTAGTAACGTGTTTTAGAAAGTTCATTTATATCTAAATATTCTTAGCCGCAGAAGCAAATTAATTCAAAACTTTATTAACCTTTTTATATATAATTGTATAAAATTGTGTAGATATAATAATATATTTGTTTATATTTTTTTTATATTATAAAATATTATTATTAGTTTTATTATATTTATTTTTTTATGTCTTTAACTTACGTAATAAATTAAATTAATTGTATAATTCTTTGTATTTCTAATAAACACTTTTTACATTGAAAAAAACAAATACCTATTTGTTTAAAATATTAAATAAATACTTGGAAAAAAATTACGTATATGAAAACATGCAACGTATGTTTATGTATCCTACGATCATACTTACAAACAGAATACTTATATTATTAATTGTATAATTTTTAAAAAACTTGCATTGCATTTGTGTTTAACTTTTTTTACAATTGTACAAATCATTAAATAAATATTCAATATTTTCATAAGATTCAAATATATGTTACATTCATATAAAAAAATGTAACTGAGTACACACACACACAAATTAAAACGGACAATAAATGAAAAATAAATATAAACATTGTAATTATCTTTAAACGCAAAATTTATGTATCACAAAATCTTTATTTTTTGATAGGTAAGGTTTTAGAAGCATATCGTTAAAAATTGTTAACGCACTCTTTGAATCGAATAACTTTTTCAAAGTAAAAATTATTTTTTCAAAAGGATTTTGTCAATCAAAGATGTACTGATATATTCTCTTTAATTGATATACATGAAATCGGGTCAATCGATAGGAGATAGAAAATAATTATCCAGTGTTATTTGACGTTTTAAACAGTTTTAATAAGAGAATCGAATTTAATGAATTCGCATTGAATTTAAATTCGTATTTTTCTCAAACTCAATCAGCTTGTTTTTACACGACTATTTTAATTTTTATTTCGAAGCGGAACCCCTCGGATTCAAATAATTGAATTCGTTATACGCAGAAAATCTATTTCCATATTCCAAATTTTATTATACCGCGCACAAAATGTGGAATCGAATTCAACAAAGAAAGACCGTTCATGAAAACGAATCGCGGCACTATTATGAGACTTTGCAGGAAATTTTTTTACAGCGCCAAATGAAATAATTTATTACGTGAATTTATTTAGCAGCAGTTTTCAAAGACGAAGAAGCGCATTTGTTCTAAGCACATTTTTGTATGCATGCTTCAAGAATATTAACAGACAGAGACAACGAGAGGGGGGGGGGGTGAACGCATACTCCCATAAATCTCTATCTGGAATCTAGGGGGTTTACGAGAATCATTATACTTTCATTAATATAAATATGAAAAGTATATGCGAACGTTAAGTAAAATGAATATTGCACAAAGGAATTTTCAATTCGACTACTCCAGAAAGCTAATTGTATTAAAGATGATTTTCATCTAATTACATAGTTGAGCATTAATTTCTGCAAATATTTTAATGCCTTACATACCGTTTAATCAGTTTCTTTAATTTTGTTAATCTATTTACGTATGTGTATATTTATAAACAAACAATTTAGAATGACCATGCAGTTATATATTTATATATAAATAAAGATTTATAATTATAACTTTAATTTATGATACAAAGTACTGCCTTGCGAACTACTTTTATGCCAAAAAGTAAATTATCAAATTTGAAAAAGAATTGAACGTCGAAACGGTTCATTTAATTTCGAAAAATCAACTTATTGTAAACGAAATTTAATTCCATCCACGAGAGCTGAAACTGAATTTCCGACTTTCATGAACTTCAACACAATATTACAGTTAAATCCAGCGAGTTCTTATGTACACTTTCTCCAATTATCTAATAAAGCATAAAATGAAAAAAACCGTATTTATTACGCTTAATTTTTTGCAGCGCCATCGAGGAAATCAAAAATTTTGCTTCGTCTAGAGTCGCACTCCAGAAATGTGATCCTTAAAATTCGATTAAGCCATGCTTTGTCTTTTTTTCTGAAACGTTAATGTCTGAATTAGAGTGTAAAATAAGCGAGCTTTCTCCGCGCGAATTTTTTTCTCGCTTCCGAAACGGCCCGTTTTTCATCACGCGATTTTTTAGCGCCAGACCTGTAGGATACGTCCAACAGGCGGTAAAGATCACCTTTCTCGTGGAGATACGAGTCGCGCAGTGTGTGTCAGTAGGTCGCCGCTCCGAGCTGACGGTTTGCTTTGCTTGTTGCAGGGACGCAGTGCCAAAGCAATGCTGCGGATTTGGATCACCGCCGGTGCGCTGGTCCATCCTCGGCGTGGGCGTAGGGGGCCTCGTTTGCGCCGGGGCCGGCGCACTCCTCGGGGCCCTCCGAGCTACCGGCCGCGATCACATCGCAGTCGCTCTACTCATGATCGGTAACACATTTTTTTACTAACTTCCAACTTCTTTCGCAATCATTTTATAACAAAATTTTAAACACATTGCGCTAATAGAGTATGCAAATATTTTATTGTGTGCAAAAGTATTATACTCTAAAAAGTAAATTGATTGATTTTAATCTTCAATTTCTTTTTAAATGACAGTATTTTCAATACAATATATGTACATTTAATTTTGAAATTAATAGTTGCTTTGATGATACACATTTTTATTTGATTTATTCTATATAAATGGTATATATATATATATATATAGATTCCGTACCATTTTCAATACAAACAATTCGAACAATTTTTTATCATTCCACCTATTAATTTTCAAAAATAAAATTAACTTAAATTTATTATATATTATAAAATTGTTTATATATAATTATAAAATCTAGTTTCGAAATTATTGTATATATACATATAAGAACTACATATAAGAACAGTATTTTTAAAGTGAATGACAAAAAAATTGAATGTGCGATGGCCTATTCCAGCAGACAATTTGGGAAAATAAGAATTAAATTGGAGAATGGTTCTACTTCTATATACTCTTGCCTCAAAACTTGTTATCTAAAAGTAATACAGCGTTTTTCTAAAAAAAAATTATAGATACCCGTTTTAGATAATAATTTTTTCGATATAAGAAACACATCTGAGATTTACTATTTTAGAAAGTTCACTACTTTTGTCGCTCATTTTTTTCATGTATTTTACGTACATTCTTTTTGTATTAATTATTTGCTTCATAAGTAATGACTATTTATTCAAGTTTCATTTATTTATGATTATTTATTTTACCATAAAATTAATCTCTGTTTTTTATCAATACTAAAATATTATGAAATTATGAAATAAACAACTAAAATTATTAATATTATAAACATTTTTATAAATTATTATTTAATAACGATTGAAAATATTTATTAATAAAAAAAAATAAATAGATTCTAATAGTCTACAATAGTAACTCGTAATGATAATTGGTATAAATTAATGAATAAAACTGTCTAATTAATTTAAATTGTATAATATCGTCGTAATTAATTTAATTATACGGAAAAATCGCCTATTGCTTATAAATTATTAATTATTATTGTACATGATATTTTGATAAATCGACATTAAATATTCATTACCCACTTTTTTTACCGCTCATATTTTGATTCTCATTGATAATTTATAATCAACGATTTATCATTTGTAGCATTCTTTCTCACGGATCATGAATATTTTCATTTGTCATTTGAATTAATTCAATTTATCTCGACCGTGTCGCGCATTAATTAATAATTGTCATTCAATGCATATACTTTATTTTTTTGTAATCTATTTTTCGATTTACTTTCCCTTGCAATTTTATAGCAAATTGTATAATAATTGCAATGTATGCGTTATGCATATAAAAAAATTATGCAAGCAAATTTATCGGAAATTGCAATCTAGATGTATTGTACACAGACATGTTTTTATTATTCACTTGCATAGTCATCAAAATTTTATAACCAAATTCTAAAAGCACTTAACCCATCATCTTCACTCGAAAATATATTGTGTTAAAAATTCATGTGACCTCTCTCTTGAGTGATATTCTAACAATAAGAAAACGATCCTAGAATAGCAACGCCATCCAAATATTTGCTTGTCTTTTTCTCTCTGAAAAGCGTATAGTAATTCGTCATTACTCAATAACGTTTACCAAAAAAAAAAAAAATCGAAATAGGTCAAAGAGTTTAATATCCTTTCACAAAAGCCAAATAATTGAATTAATTCAACAAAATTATACTAACGAAATAACGATACTGTGCTAACGAAGTAAATATTACTAATTTCAATTACTAATAAATATTAAATTTCTTGTCCAAATAAAAAATAGGTAAACACATAATTTATAAATAATTAATTGCAGCTGATTGAAATTCATAAATTTATGTATTTGCATTTCTCGAATAATGCGTCCCAATGAATTTTTAAAATACTAAAAAATCCTTCAAAATGCATTTTGCAATTAAAACTAATTAAAATAAACCAACACAGAAACGAATAAATAGAAATTAAATTAAAAAGACATTCATTAGGAAAATAAAGACAAAAAATATAAATAATGGCTTATTCATTTGTCCAAAGGTTTGACTGCGAAATTTTTTCACGAAGTATAGTAATTTTTGTTTTGCTCCATTTCCAGCAGTAAATTACCATAAATATCATAAATGTCCAAACACTTCTTTCTCATTGTATCATCCGAAATTCGAACGACAAATCCTGCTAATATCCCTCGAATTCCACCTATTTCCCAATTAAAAGGCAATTGCTGCTTCAGCAGGAGATAAAGTATTGCATAAATAATCATCGACATTATCGGCTACGGAAAAACGTAATATTCGCGAGTGCACAAAAGCGCAATAAATCCCGAATGCAAATGGCAAATAAGGTATTACGAAAACTAAATATTGAATTGATAGCGTTCGAAAGCAGTCTATTAAGATATACTTTCTACCTTCGCTAAACAAATTCAACTACCATAAAATCGCGATTATCTCGAATCCTCGTATTGATACAATTGCAACCATAAAACCACGCACTGTTAAACTTGCATTTATTAATTCAATTGCAAAATTTAATTCGCTTGAAACGAAAGAACCGGAAAGAATCCAATTAAAAAAATTGAACTAGCGAAACTCTTTTAATTCAATTTCTTTTTATGTAACTTTTATATTTATTTTTTCCATATATTTTTCACACAAAAATTGTAAATAAGTCGAATGCAGTGCTTAATTGGATCGAGCACATTTGGTTTCGCAATTTAATGACAAAGTTGAAAGTAATTTTTTGTCGTCGAGTGAAAGTGATGTACATTTTTAAGGGTGAACTTCGAAGCGGATCACCTTACGGCGATATTTTTTCCGTTTCCGTGGAAGCTTTGTTACAAGCTAGTAAAATGCACCGAAGTAGAAAATTATCCCACGCCATTGCTTATGTTACTCGCACTACCGAGGCGAATGAATCCTGAAAACATTTATTTATCGCGCAAATAGCAACGATGTTAGCCGTTTGGGAAATTAAGGTGCAATTCCATTCGAGGAATCTGCCGTTACTTTCAATTTCATCATTTTAATACTAATTTCAATCAGCTTTCTTATTTTCGACTTCGTTTCGCGAGCAGCTGAGTTGGTTCTTAATGCATTTTTGCCTGTGACAAATTAACTCTAAACTGGCTCGAAAATGGAATTTGTTTGTACCGTAGCCTTTTAATTCTTCTGGCTCGCAAAGTAAAACGAGAACAAAATTTACTTTTTACATTAGGCATGTTTTACTCTGAACTGACGTGTGCAAGAAGTGCATTTTACTATCGTTATGAATTACTAATGAACAATTTTTGGAACGAGGCAAATAATAAAAATTCAATTTTAAAAATACGAAAGTCGTGGAATTAAGCTGATAAATATATAAATGGAGATTTTTCGAAGTTCAGTTTCCTTATTTTTCCAGGCAAGTAATTACATAAAAGTGGCACGTAATTGCTTTTAAATTAACGAAATACCCTATAATTTATTTGCAACGATTTCCGAGTACAAATTACGCAATTTTTTGAGAAACATTTATTGAAATTATAAATGTTTTTTTCCTGCGAAACAATCAAAAAATATGAATGAAATGAGATACCGCGTGCTTTATAGTTCGTTAAAAAGGCATTTTATAACAGGATAAGAATGTCAGTGGCAAATTCTTAAGTAATTTGAAAAATTTCAGTAGTTTATTTATAAGCAAACACAAAGAGGTTTTATTTATTTGAAGAATGACATCAATAACGAAAATATAAAAATAAAAGTGCACAATAATTCAGTGATGAAATAGAAATTGCTTTACAAATTATATTTATGCTACGCACAAAAGTGATTCACGGTTGGAACTCTGTGCGTCAAGAGCAAGCTTTCCGAAATATCGAAAAACAACTAATTATTTTTAACGCTAAGGTTAAAGATTTCTCTTTCGAAACGACACAAAAGACACGAAAATCGGTCAACGGAAAACGCACGCTTAAAAGTAATTAATTATTCGGCCCCACGTGTCTTCCGAATGGCTTCCCAAACGCTTTTCCGGGACACCCGTTAAATTTCGGTCGAAGCGAACCGGATATATCTGTCGCGACGATGACGAAAAAATTGTTTTATGTGAGTGTCGAGTTATCGATTTCGGCCGGAAATAATATAACAGATAAGAAAACATGGAAAATAAATGCCATTCAGTCGTGCGCCATTTCGCCTTATCGGCGATTCACTTTTGCTAACCGGGTGTGGAGGATGGCGATTATCTGGCTCTCCCGGGGAAGCCCGAGAAAATATTGTGCGCGGAACAAAAAGCCCGAAATCCGCTGACCAATGACCCCGCAGTTAATGTATGAACGGAAACTTTCGCGACAGTAATCGGAGACTTTTCTGTAAGCGAAAGAAATTTAGTCGCGCACAAAGGGAACGAATTCTTCGTCGAAGAATTCTTTTGTGTTTTTGATCTTTTTTCCGTTCGATGAAAAATGCTTTGCAGATGAAATTTCGGCGCGCTCTTTATGACACTCTTCAAAAAGTAGCATTTAGTTTATTAGCGAGAAAATAACAAAAAGTGATTTTTGTACACAGAACAATGTTTGTTTAAACCTCTGCCATGAATATTGTTTACTTTTTTTCATCCTTTGCCCCTGCAGAAATGTGTATATAGTAAACATTGCAACGGACGCGATAAAAATATTTACATTCGCGCGTAAAACGTAAACAAATTGCCAAACGAACGAAAACAAACGTAACCGCGAGGTACAGAATAACTCGACCATAACGACGCGCTGCATTATCCGACGAGAAAGAAAAGGAAATTATTTCATCAGAGCAAAAACATTCGAAAAGCAATTCGTCCAGTCATACGTCCGGTGAATACGTGTTCTATATAGCCGGTCCCTTATCCTCGTGGTCTGTTTCCAGAATGTATATTGTATTCGATGATACAATACAATATGCATGTGTTATCCACTGCAGCGTACATATTATTCGACCCAATTGGTGCTTAACATCTGTTTGGCGTTATCCATTTTTCATCGTTGTACACGACAATGCGCGACCGACAGTGTACATAATTAAACCAATCTGCTATGTTTTGTAATTTTATTTCGGTAATTTAAGAGATCGTCCCCCTTGGCTTTCATTTCGCTTAATTGAACGTTAAAAGTGAGATAAAGAGATTGAATTTATTACATTTCCAAAATATGAGTAGTGCTAATCAATAACAAAATAAACAATAAATAATAAAATCTGGCTTCGGCGTGCAGAATGTCTCAATAGCGTCAGGCCGCCAACTAAATTTAAATGAAAAATTTGAAATTAAAATTGGAGAACGATGCCAACAATGCATAAAATAATTGTGTTGTGTGCATAAATATTTAATTACTGTACGTTGAAAAAATTCAATCCAGTAAGGCCAAAGTGCTGTAACTCTGATAAAATGGACAACAGGCATAATGCTCGTATTGTCTAAATAGAGGCTAGAATTAATTCTATCATAACAAACGCGATTTTAATATGAACTAGGTCATCGTTAACTAACCCTGAGTATTTACTTTTCATTTAAATTTAATTAATTTTTGTTTCATTCGCCTAACCACGCATTCTATACTCTCTAAAAACGCTTTTCGAACCTAATTTCGCAATTTTCTCGATGCCGTTGCAGTCTTTAGCAATAAAATTAATTTTGCGGTGTAATTTAATACGTAATAATGAACGCTTAACAAGTTTTCCAGGATCTGATTAAAAAATATTCAGAGTACGTGCGGCGCGAATAGCAAATGGACTGATCTGAATCGCAGAGGAGAATACTTAGTCGACGTACTCGAGGGATCGAAATGACATACCGCAGTGGTGGGATTACTCCAATTACCGTGAAACCTGAATTTCATTCTGACACAGAAGCTTATCTGCCGGTTACCAAAACGTAATTGTAAATTGTCGGTTTGTGCGACGCCTACATCCACGACGTACATAATACACAAAGCAAACAATTCACCAGTCCAAGTAATAGAAAGTATCGATTCACACTCAGAATGAAACTTCGCCGAGCCTCTTCATATTTCGAATATCATTTCCTTTGTTCGACACTTCAAGAAGGACAAAACAAAAAAAAGTTTGTTTTGTTTGTACGCGCGCGCGGCGAGGGCGAGGAATAAAGGATCGCTCACTACAATACAGACATTTTTCAATGAATCCGGAACGACAAAATTTAAAAGAGAAGATCGATTGCCAGATTGATCTCGATTGAACAATATTCGAATCGCTGGGGCAACATTTATAATGAAGAATAACCTCTAGGAAGCGAGATGTAAAACAGACGACTTTGCAAGTTAATGGGGTTTGAAGTTTTTCAGAGATTGCGCCACTCTGTCAAATTGAATATTTATTTATGACACTGAAAAAGCAGCGCCGAGAAAACACACATACACACTTGGTTTTGCTGCTAGAAGGAAACATGAAATATGCAAACTGATTAGGGTTCGTGTGTGTGTGATTGAATTGAGTTTTTGATTGTAACTCCATAAAAACCGGATCAACAAACCTTCAAAAAGATTGGAAATTTAATTGATTACAATAAATGGAAATTGACTTTGATGAGATCTCTTCAAAACTGAAAAATAATGTAAGTCTGGGCATTGTAAATTTTATTTCGCACAAAAACAGTGAAGGCATAATTAAATTCAAACAAGCTGTAAATCAGTGGAATTGAATTCAAAATATAAATCGAACTTTGTCGTAGCTTGAATGGCTTCAATTAAAACTAATGTGACATAATTAGCATGTAGCGTTCAATTATTTAATGAATTATATTTAAATTTGTTAAAACTAAGTTTTAGATTACATCGGATAAAGCTCATTTACATTCAGACTTCATGTATCAAAGCAATGTTTGCGGGATTTCCTTTTATAGAATTTGAAGATACCTAAATTTTTTGTACAAACCGACTTACAAAGAGACCTTATAAAGGTAATATAAAATGGATTGTAATTTAACGTGTACAAGTAATTGGGTCAAATGAGCATATAAAGAATTCGAATTTGAATACGAAAAGTAAATAGAAAAAATTTCGATAACTGTTGCATGTAATGTTCAAATTTAACAGCAACTTTTAACGCCGAACATTTTCAATGATCTTAATCAAGAAACATTCTGTATGAAATTAAGTAATCCGATCGATACCATCGTTGATCTCGAATTCTGCTCAACATGTTGATGAGACTTTGACCAAAGTCGATTGAAATTCGAACGGAATTCCTGACAAAAGTGGGCTTTTGTAATGCGGCAATTTTATCAGAAATTGAATTAGAATAAAGTAGACTTGCTGACAAAGAAAATAAAAAAAGCTTCGATCCATCTAAGTCATTGAAAGGCTACATTAATTTCGCTTAATTTGTACAATTATGATTATAAATTATAATCTAAATTTCAATAAAAACTTGCAATTTGACAACTTTATATTGGAAATCAATTTTGAACTGTGAATCAGGCTCTTTCAACTTGCTCGGGTGTAATTAACATCAATTATACCGGTAATTCTATCCGAATTGAAATCGCCACGTTCATGGCTTAAAACGCATCCCACGGTAATAATCCGGGCCCTTTAACGTGCCGATACTTCGAAGTGACAAACATGCGTTCCTTTAAATACTGATGGAAGGGTTAGAGATTCGCAGCATTTGGACCATTCGGACGCACTGAACTCCACTGTCACATTTAACATACATATGACTAATGCATCGTCAAGCGCGCGCTACAAACTCTCGCTACATTAAGCCAAAATTATTTATAACTAGGTTAATACGGGTGATATACCTACAACAGTACCGGCGTTTTCTTCTACAAGAAGCAGTTCGTCCAATCTGCTCAATTGCACTAGTTCGACGAGGATGTCGTTATATCTCATCAATAATTCATCGCTGAGTATTCAGCATCCGATACACCCGAGATAACCCAGTAGACCATTTTCAGTCGAATGTGTTTGCCGTACTCAAATTATTGTTTAGAAGTCTTTCAGAGGATTCCAGTCGACAAATTAAATTGCAGCGATATCTATGGGCATCGTGATTTATGCACGATGACTCCAATGCCGGGCGAATTCATAATCGACTCGAGAGAATTCAATTTTCAAATTTCCCGCCATTATGCCGGAAATTTCGCAGACATTCGCAGTAAGAGTTTATTTCTCCGCTGTAAACAAATAAAGGAAATATATATAGACTAAGAAAAAAAGTTAGAGTGCAAGTTCAGCAATATTTTCTGGCTCAAGTATAGGATAAAGTTGTATTATATTTATACTTGTGCTATATATTTTATAAGTAAACATATTATAAATTATGAATCAAAGTGCAATTCGTATCGTAAATTATCTTAGAAAATATATCGACCCCTCCGAAGAATATCATGGCATCTCAAATTGTTTTGGACAAAAGCATATGGTCATATCATATGACATGTCAAATTCATGTTGAAGAGCATGGCATTTCAAAATATACGTGGGAAATCTGGCATTACAAATTGTACACGAAAAAAACAGATATTATATAGAAAACAAAACAAAGAAATTGAGATATTAACATTATTAATATGATTTAATTTATAACAATAGTAAAAATTAAAAAAAAATATTTTATAAACATTGTTCATGTGATTATATGATTTTAATAATTTGACACATATTTTTTCATTATTATTTATTTTTATTTAATATAAGCAATTATAATATTATCTAAAATATGACAAAAATATATAAATTAATATATATTATATTATATATAATATTATAATATATATTAAATTGTTATAATCATATAATTACATGAACAATGTTTACAAAATCTTTTTTTTTAATTTTTACTAACGTTATAAATTAAATAATATTAATAATATTAATATCTCAATTTCATTGATTTGTTTTCTGTATAATATCTGTTTTTTCTCATGTACAATTTGTAATGCCAGATTTCCCACATATATTTTGAAATGCTATATTTTCCAACAGCAATTTGAGTTGCCATAATATTCTTCGGAGCCGTTGATATCAGATACTGATTTAATACAAGCATTTCCCAGTTATGCTAGAAAATATTGCTAAACTTGCACTAACTTTTTTCTCAGTGTACACGTTAAGAATGTTCGCACACACAAAAGAAATACTTTTGATTTAAACCTCATATATCCTCAAATAGTTTCCTATTTACGCTTTTAATTAACGATTAAAGAAAATCAATGATTCTTATGAATTACTATTTCATGCGTCCAAAATTTACTTCAGTTTTCAACAACTCGATATGCACACCATTCCCTTTCTATTGTTCGAAACATTAATAGGGAGTCTTAACACCATGTGTGTCCAAATCGATTATCACAATACGATTTCCCATATCTCATTCGTAATAATTATTATCGAAGTGCCTGTCGAAAACAGCATTCCGGATTAGATGACCCCATTAACCATCTTTATCTGCTTATGATGACCATGTTACTTAACGATACAATTCAGATGGCGCTGCAACACTAGAATTCTAGCTCGCTAATTAACATTCTGCAGAAACAATCTTCTCAATAAAACGAAATAATGCAACGCGCGTGGTTCTCACCATAT
>JABFPK010000808.1:0-13662 GCA_022817445.1 Habroteleia sp. ZL-2020
GTTGACTGCTCATTGTTGACAGACGTTGTACTCATAAGAAAAAAAATATGGCGGGTCCACGTGACCTTCATACGCTCAATAACGCCATCTATAAGCGAACAGCGGATTTAAGCT
This sequence comes from Habroteleia sp. ZL-2020, assembly GCA_022817445.1. NCBI lineage: Eukaryota > Metazoa > Arthropoda > Insecta > Hymenoptera > Scelionidae > Habroteleia > Habroteleia sp. ZL-2020. Next base: position 115 of record JABFPK010000808.1, read on the forward strand.
TGTACACCTGGTATAATTGATAAAAAATTGAAAATATACATTACTTATACGCATCATTTAGAAAATACAGGAATAAGATAATAATAATCAGCGAGAAAAAATAATTAATATTTTATGAAGCGCACTATTTCTTGAACTAATCTGATCAAGAAATCTAGTTCATCTAATCAAAAATCTAAACCAGCAAATACTTTTAGTGATGAAATCATCAAGGGAAATAATTTGATTACGTTACATTTTTGCTCAGTAAACATGGAGATATGGAGATATTATTTAATAGCGTTTAATTTATTAACATTTCATATTTTTTATATTTATAATTAAAAAATCATTTACGTACTCTCAATACATTTTTAAAAATAATTTAAATAATTTAATGTAAAATTAATTACAAATTGAAACTATGAAGGAAAAGCTATAAATAAAATTTTCACAGTGCCATTTTAATAAAATGGTTCGCCGAGAAAAATTAATTGGAATCAACAAAATTATTTGGTTAATTTATTGACTTAACTAACGTAAGTATATAATCATCATTAATATTAAAAGCAAAATGGAGTTGAAAACAAAATTTATATTCATTTTATCAAATCCAATATTTCCAAATTTATAGAGCTTGCACATTGTTTAAAAATAGTATTTGCGAAATAAAAAATTCTTTCTATTGCGTGATTCGTCATTCTAAATATAAATATTTCGATTATATAATAACAATAGATGATTCAATATCAAATAGTTTTGTTAATGAACGCATTTTTTTCTGCCCGTGAAATTACCATTAATTTTTGAAAGCGTAAATAGTAAAAATTAGTATTAATATTATTAATCCTCTTTCAACATATCTCGCAATTATAAAATAAGAAATGGTTATCCACATGTATATATTTTTATATAGTCCTGAAAAGCTATTTGTACAAAGAATGAAACGTCGGCTAATAAGTATTAATAAATACAATTTCAAAATAAGTCCCATGAATTATTTTTCTTGACGATCTACGAGTGAATTAACCTACAATTATTGCATTATGGCAAATGCAACATCTTTTACATATACATATACATATATATATATATAGTAATAGTATTTTATGATTTCCTGAGCGTTGTATTACATATTTTAATACGTATCAATCAGAAATATTTTTACTAAAAATCATTGTCTAACATTGACTTTTCAGTCAATTAAATAATGTTCCCAAAAATTATTTAAATAAAATTATCGTATATCATTAAACCTACCACACACGGGATTTCATAAAAATTTAAATTCTCCTACTGTTCTTGCGAGAAAACTATAATTAAAATTTTGTTATGGTTCGACATAAGATAATCGTTTTTTAATATTCGAATCAGAAAAAAAGTTAGTTATAGGAAATTTTTAAAATTAAAAAAAAACGCTAGAAATGTTCCTGCATTAAAATATGCTTGAAGAAAAAAGAATTGCATATATATAAAATACCATAATACCATGGGTGCAATGAGCATATCCTTTAAATCTTAAATTTTACCTCAGACAATAATTTTTTAATTCTTGAAATTCACGCCACATCAATATAGCTACTCATCCGTACAATTCTTTTTTCTCATTGTCTTCAGTGAACAAGTTCAAATACACTGCTACTCTACAAAAGCAGCAACATTATGCTGTGTATAAAGTTCCAAACGTTTTTTTCCGACTGATAAATTCGTTTAAGTCAATCATATGCAACGTAATTAAACAAAACTAAACATTTTCTAAAATTTAAATACATATTATTATCAAATATATTCAATGAAATATAACGCACCAATTAAAAACATTCGCAGAGAAAAAACCGTTTGCAACATCAACAGACATACAATATTATGACTTATTACCTTGACTAGAGGTGGACTGTGCGATGTTGGATGATAGTGTCCCGAAGGAGGGCTCGCAGGAGGTGCCGTGCCTCCTGGCGAGACGTTGCCGCCGCCGGGGGTGAGAATCCTGGACTCGTGGCTGAACAACACTTTTCCGATGTTCTCCGCACCACCGCGGACCCCCTTCGGCAACGAAACGACGGACTCTGACCGGAAGGACCTACCGGAGGACCGATCGCACCCGCGACACCGCCGCGCCAATTCTCATAAATGCCGGTGTATCAAATCCGTACTTAAGGCACGCTCCTCGGCACCGTTCGGGCTCGCTCGAGTCGGATCCGGCCAAGCAACCGATTGCGGATCGGCACAGCTGGTTCGCGCGCTGCGAGTGATGCAGATCTGGTCCAGTGCGGATCTGTGTCGCGCCCCGTTGCCTCGCGGTTTCGGGGATTCCGCGACGTGGGGGGCGTTACGCGCGTGCGCGAGCGGCCCGCGGGGCGGGGCCTCCCCGCGGCCGTCGCCCCGCTGGGGGGGGCTGCCACCACGTGCTTCTATTGAGCAAATAACGCGTACGACAAACATCGTCCTACACCCCGTGCCCCCGGCCGCGACCCCTCTACGTGACCAACGAATCGAGTCGAACAGTAGTCCTGGTGTAAATCGCGTTTAGCCCTCACCCAGGCGCGATTCCGTCCACATCGACTGGCGCGATCGGCTGGCGTGTCTGATGCGGACGGAAGACGCGCCGCCGCGCGCCCCTTCCCCGCCGCCGACGGCCACGGCACTTTGTGCCGTCGCGGATTCACGAGACCGTAATTCGATGTCGCTTGGCATTATCGCTGGCGCAATTTTCGATACTGCTTCTTGTCTCGTGCACTTTATGACGCGCCAGCTTTGATCCCAGATGCAATAAGACGAATGCCGCAGTTGCCAATTTCTGATCGCAAAATCACGCGTCCGCGTCGCACCCCGCCGGCGTAATTTAAACACTGGGAGGAGGAAATTATTTTTATTTTTCGGTGAACGAAAGTATGTAGTAAATATGTGCAATCGGTGTGTTTTCATTGGGTAGAAAATGTTGCACTTTGTAAATATATTTGGAAGGGAGTATATTTCAAGGCAGGGATTTTCTTGTTCTTCTAATCGCTTTGAGGAGCGAATTGATTTTATGTATTAGCGACTCGGTGATTACTTACCGTACTTGGTACGCTTTTAAAGCCAAAATACATTAGTTTAAAGTAGTGTTGTAAATTATGTCGGGAAAGAAATACACCGAATTCCTATTTGTAATGATCGTACTTCTAATACAAGTACGAGATAAATGGAGAGTGAAATATATATTTGTTCCGTCATTTTGTTTTTCATTATTTTATTGTTCAATGGGAAACGAGTCTTAATATTTTTATAATTACTGAGTGAATATTTTTAAATTTAGCGAGTGAAGAAACAATGACAATAGACATAAATAAGAGGAATAAACAGAGATGAGATTATTGACCTTCGATTTATTTCTATTTTCCTTTTGTTTATATGGTTATATATATATATATATTTATATATTTATAGATAGATTCTTATCTATTTCATTTCAAAATAATTAAAATAAAAATAAATTCTTAAGGTGGAAATATCATTCGATTTCACTATAGTGACTAATTCTATAGAATTAGTGTTATATTAAATTATATTTAAAAGAGAATGCATTAATGTTTATTATTACATTCATGCGAATTCATCAATTTGGGAAATTGTTATTCTAAACAAGTGGATTGACTTATTTCAATCATTTTTGTAATTTTTTGTCAGACGTTTTTGATGTGAAAAAAATGCGACACAAAAAAACATAACAATTGAAAATTTTTTAAATATTGATTATATGTTTAAAAACCTTTCTTATTTATTTTTAAAACATCAATTTTTTAAATAGCAATCTATTAACGGAGTTGAAAAAATGTGTTCACCCTAGCAGATAAAAGAAAACATCTGTCGACAACTATATAAATTAAACAGAAAATATACCAACGATAAAAAGAACTGAGATAAAATTCACAAGTGTTTGTTTTATTTAATTTCGATATATTTTTCTGTGAGACCCATGCAACAACATAGTTATGATTATATAAATAAATAGATGTTACATATGTTTCAATATTTCAATACAAATTAAATTTTTATCTGTTTTAAAAAAATGTTTACTTATATTTTTCCAACCCCTTACTTACACGTTTGCTGCTTGGAGACTCCATTCCACCTTCTGGAGCCATAGATCTGAGACTTCCTCCGAGGAGGAAGTCATAGCCGAGCGAGAACAGCATCCATTTGTTTTTCACAATGTTTCAGAAATTTTATTTAAACAGAAAAAATCGCAATTTAAATCACGTCGACGTCACTAATTTATAGAAAACGGTTCGATGTCGCATTTTCATCCAACTGTCTCAAGATTCATCCAACTGGCCCTCAAGATTACTTTTTGTTAATGCCTTGATGGATTACCCAAATAGACTCATCAGTAAGAGGGCACATTAGACGTTAGAAGTACTAACATAGGCCGGCCTTATATACTCAATGCCTGGTCTCTGGCGCTTGCGAGAAAGCATGCACGACTCGTACAATAATTAGGGATCCACGTTACCGACAGTCGGCATAGCATTCTATCTTACTAATTATTATCACAATTTGAAATCTGTACAAAAATATCTTCAATTTTTATTCTACAACCGCCGAAACTCTTCGCATTCTCAAATGCTGCTCTCAAATCACCGCGAATAATTCGTTTCATTTGTTAATCGCGGCTTTCCTCTAAATTATCTTATATATCCATTATCGAGCACCCTTCATAATCACAAAGAAACATTTTGGCTTCTTTTGCTATTTCGTGGCGTTTATTTCCTTGTCGCATCCAATCCATTTCCCTCTCTGTCTCTCATCCCGCAGTCGGCTCCGAGACCGAGCGTGTGTCAAATTGAATAATCCTCGGGGATTGTCACTTAAATACAAATTGATAGAAACCTGCTTCTCGCGATTTTAACGCCTCCGAGGAGCATTTTCCTGCAGATCTATCTTCGAAGAAAACATCGTTTCTCCCGGACTGAGTCGCGTTTCCAACTTTAATGACATTCTTATATTTCTTACAGCAGATTTCATTTCAGGCGCCATGCTTTCTCGACTCAAAGCTAATAAGGTCGTTTGAATTACAATTGAATTCGTTTCATTTCAATCTTTTTGCACGTGTTATCCCGTCATACTTCTTCAATTCCACGCGTACATCTTTTTCTCGCATTGGCCATCTGCCACCCGCGACTGTTTTGTTCTTAATTTATAACGAACCGCAAACAAAAAGCGACAGCATTCGTCCGAACGTTTTTGAATTTCGTTTGAAGCTTAAACGAAGGAAATTGTTCGGCACATGTTTATATAAATGGATAGACGGCAACAAATATCGCGACTGAGAGCGAATTAAAAATACCCAACTTTACAGACCGGTGCAGTCTGTCGGAGTAACACCGCTACGTTCGTTTGGGCAACGTTGAACACACTAACAGGTACTTATCGGGTTGTGTGTGCACGTATAGCGACGCACTTGTGCTGGGTTTCCCTCGGCAGAGAGTGTCGGGTTTCCCAATGAAAGAGCAAGCGAATAAGCAAGTGAGAGGCCGAGTTAGAAGGATAATCGCGTTACGCGGTGACTGGATTACACCGCGCCACGTTTGCGAACTACACACCGCATACCTATATCGCATGCGGAACGCATTTAGAAAACGATTTTGGCGCTACCGGTGTTGAAGATGCGACTCGCAATCAATTGCAGTGTTCGTTAATTCGCGTTAGTCGAACATAATTTGTTAGCTGTCTGGGTGATCGTGCGATTATTTTTTTTGTCGAAACTCGACTGACGAATTCGATTACGCGGCAAACGAAATCGCGCAAAATTTCGACCAATTTTTTCGCCATCTAATCGCATCAAGCAACTTTTTCCAACTTGTTTTTCAACTTTCGTTTTGAATCTTAAAGAGTTTTAGAAATTGAATTATAAGTCCGGGACATTAAAATTGCCTTATCATTCCATTACAAAGTTAAATATTATGCAATTAACTTTCGTAATTTTTTAGTTCAAAGAAAGTTGCAAATGAGACGGAGGAAGAATTCGACTTGGGAAGATATTTTTTTTACACTCGTCGTGTAAATTGTCGCGACGTTCATGCTCTGTTATACACAGATGGGAGTGATTATTATATCTTAATTGGGTCGCAGTCGTGCTTTGTATTTTTGATCAGGGTGAGTTTGCGAGTCAAAAACGAAACTCACCAAATCGACAAAGTCCATCTTAAATTATATCAAGTACGTGTTTTCTTTCGCCATCGTTGATTAAATTAAGCGCTTGATGATTAAATCAATAAGATCTTTGATTCAATTCTGACGCAAATGTCTTTTTCTTTTAAGTCATCTCTCACTCGTGAATCGTTGCTATGTGTTACAAAAATATATGCAAAATTAATTTGTTATAATATATTGCGTTTAGTTAAATTTAATAATGTTTTCTATTAATCAATAGCTTCGAATGATAATTAAATTATAATTATTCTAAATTTTTGTATAATCTAAAAAATTTGAAAATAGCTATCTGATTATAAAGTTCATTTTCAGCTAAGATTTGTTAATTTTTTAGCATAAAATTTGTTATTGGATATATTCCCTTGTAAAAAAGTATAGCATAAATTAATAAAAAAATTCCAACCGTCGCTGCTGAGAGGATTCGAACTTCAAATGCTCGAGTTGTCAGTCGGACGCCTTAACCACTACCCTAGTAGAAATGTGATGACTTTTTCTCTTTCACGAGTATGGCGCCAGTAGAAAAGCTAATGCATCACTGTGGAGATTTTAACAAATTAATTATTGTTAGTATAATTAATTAAGTAAAGTTATTAACCATTAAGAAGATGAACAACATCCATTACCACGGCGTTAGAGTCTTTTTGATTTGTGCAACAAATAAATTATATTGTCATTTAATGAGATGTGCGTTCCTCATTAGCAGTGGGCGAGTAGATTGATCTTTAAAACATTAACATTATTTATAAAACAATGGCGAACGACTTGCTAAATGAAAATTAACCTGCTTTAAAATTATATATTCTTTTGGGAAGTCGTTCGCTATTATTTTATAAATAATATTAATGTTTTAAAGATCAATCTTTTCTCCCACTGTTAATGAGGAACGCACATCTCATTAAATGAAAAAAATTTATTTTTTACACAAATCAAAAAGATACTAACAACGTGGTAATAGAAGTTGTTCATCGTCTTAACCCTGGTAGAAATTAAATCGGGTTGGTCACATTACAAACGTGGCCATGGTCAGGAAACATGGGAAACAGGATGACAGTTTTCCTTGTCGGGCCCAAACCAGGTCCATAACAAATAACACATCAGGCCCCGAAACCGCATGTAACGCCGGGCAATATAGTGGCCCCGTGCAGGAATGCCCTATAAATGGCCTTGATATGGATTTACTTAAGGGGCCATGACTGAATACCTTCAGATAATCATAAGACGGTTAACTAATTTGAAGCAAATAAAATTATCCTACCGGGCCCATCTTAGGGCCAATGGTTAAGAAAATAGGCTTCCCCATGGGGACCATTCTCATGCCTGGCGTTACGTATGCTTTCTACTAGGGAAATTGCACTAAATAATATGTCGCAGAAAGAATTTATTCGTCTGATCGAGTAGGGTTCGGAAAGTCATTTAAAAGATTACAATGGACAATATGTGTCTTCGGTGGCATAGTGGTTAAAGCGTTCGACTAGCAACTCGAGTGTTTCAAGTTCGAATCCTCTCAGCGGCGATGATTGGATTTTTTTTGTTAGGTTATGCTGTACCATTGTTTCCACTTGGAATAGTCTGGATCGCGATCGTAAGCCGAACTGTTTCCAGACTAAAACTCCAGATTTTTTAACCAGATTATTTCCACACTTCTTTTAGTCTGGCGCAGACTTTGAACCAGGTCTCTTCCATACCTTTGCCAGACAAAAAATTTCTACGCAGGACATTAGCAATTCGACATAGTTAGATCAAGGGTTGGCATTTTATAATAAATAGTTATTTCAGATTAAATCTGATAATTAAAAGTTTTGAATTGGCCAAAATAAATTTAGTGTTTTTAATAAACTTACTAAATACATTTCGTTTGAATTAAAAGTTTCAGGATATGAGATAGAGAGAAAGAGATTACTGAAATATATTATATTTCTATATGTTACATAAATATATAAAAGGAGTATTTAATGTATGAAAGAAAATTAATTAAATAATTAATTGATTAATATCAATATGCCCAAGACATTCCTTTTTGTTAAATAATAGTAAAAGGGTTGCCTTTAGGAACAATATAAAATTCGTAGGACTTATAGCTTTTAATTTAATTATAATTAAATTTTAATAATTATTAAACCTACGTTTCGTTCTTTTTACAAGAACCTCATCAGGGCTACATACAACAAATATTACAACTTGTAAATTATAAATTAATTTAAAATTATGACTAAGAAAACTTATGGTCTTGCCTTGCTGTATGATTAAAAAGTAATAAGTTAATCAAACATTATTAAAAACGAGTGGTAGTCATTTTATCGAAAATTATAGTAATTAATGTCAATTTAAAAACTATTATTTATTGTAAAATGAACCCGTGGTAAATAGTGCTCCATTGTTGTATGATTGTTCTATCATTGGTAGATTTTTTGTCTTTCTGTATAGCATCATTTAATTGGTGCGTTTCTTATAATGAGGTTCAATTTTAATTATTTTAATGCTCTTATATTATTAATTTTCATTGATCATTCGTTTCTTATAATGAGGTTCTGTTTTAATTATTTTAATGTTATTATAATTAATTCTGTTAATGTTTTTTATTGTTAATAATATAAAGCAAGTAATAAGAATGTTGAAGAAACATTTTTTTGTTAATCAACATCTCGTTACTATTTAGGCATTTTTTTTATATATTAAGATTTAAAAGATATTAATTTTGAAAACTAATAACAAAATATTGCTGAGAGGTGCATGAATATACTTCTTTGTTTGTATACAAACAACCCTTACTTTTAGTACTTCACTTCTTACCAGAATGAATATTTTATAATACATTTTAGTAAATTTAATGCTGTACAATAATTTAAAATGTAATTTTCAAGAGACATACCAATTCATAACATTGTTATCAAAACTACGGAATTGCAACGAATAGAATTATGATTCAAAAGTTAAATCGAAAAGTTTATATTATCAAAGAGATTACGACGGAATTTGATGTACTTTAATATTGAATAAAAACTGTCTTAAAATTTGCTTTAAAATATATCAGACTGGAGTTGAAATTTATGCGAGTTTTTATTTATTGATTTTTTCCTGTCTACTCTAATTCGATTTCCCGCATGACGTAAAATGTCTTGGAATATTTATATAAAGATATGAGCCATTTGAATAGTAAAACTCTTTTCTATCGTTGACATGTCAATGCAAGGGTGAAAACACTTTATAAAAGCTTCATCAATTTGTTACAACTTTCCGTGCCTTCAACCTTTAGTCCACAAATTCACGGAGTAAATGCTGTCGTAAAATAAAAGTACTGAAAAACTACGAGAAAATGTAGCAAGTATTGGAGGAATGAGAAGAAAATATTTTTTACGATGCAACAAAATTAAACAGGTGCCACTCGTATTATTACAGCGAAGTAATTGTTAATTAAATAAATAATTCTGCGAATCAAAAATGTGAAATCATTAAAATCATTCATTGAAACAATTTTGACCTCCGCGCAACACATTCTTCAAAATCTTTACCGTAAATGTCATAACTATATTTTTTACCATACCTACTATAACTCTATTTTTAACTATAAATGACGTTCAAATTAAGTTTTTAGAATGAATAATTTATTTGACGTCGAAGCTTATGGACGCTAAAACTTCAAAGCATTAATTTTGACAATTTGTTTTTGTTTCAACCTCTCGTAATTCTATCAGGCTCCATTAAAAAACCTTTCATAAATATCTAACCGCCAAATCGTATTACCCTCACTTTAAATCCATTCAAATGTTCATATTAAGCCCCTCATCCTAACTAGTACTGGCCAAATCTAAACTAAGACTCTTATTCACTTTAGACAACATTTTAAGTTCTTTATAATCTTTGCCTCTCGTCTACCAAATTATAGTACAAAATATCTGCGCATAAATATATCAGAACATTTTTCAAATTCCATTATCGATCTAGAAGCTTCGCTACGTAAAAAAGTAATTTTTATTACAAGCGTTTAATCCCAAATTAATTTCCCACACCGCGAACTTAACAACTATCTTCCACTTTGCCATTACCATATTCAAATCAACTATACTAATTAACAACTTCAACTAATGCAATTGCGGTCATTGCCAAACTATAAATATCTCATCAATGCGAATGCGAAATTAACTAAAACCGTATATATATAACAAAATGAAGTTATACATGTCGAAGTGTCCGATTGCAAAACCGAAACCGAGACGAGTCCGGGTTTGCAGAGCATTTTTGGTTGTTTATCGTCTTTGACTGTCATCGTCCGCCACAGCCGACGCCTCCGCAGAATTCCGTAGCAGGCGTTGGCGAGCAACGAGGAGGTTGTTAATAAAATAACCTCGTTATAGCGGCGAGTTTCTTGTCGCAGAAACTCGCCGAGAGAGCGATCGCGACGGAGCGAGTCGGGCGGAAACGGGTGCGAGCGAGACGCCCGCCCAGAGACGTCGGCTAATGTAAGGGCTGCGCGGCGGCTCGCGGCCGTGGGTGCGACGAAGACGAATGCAAAGCGCGCGGCGGCGCGGGAGGGGCACTAATACATAAAGTAGCTTAAAGTAGAAAATTGTGGAAGCGTCGTGATGCCTGGTGATTGCGTTACCTCTAGGCTTTGATTTAAAATGCAACGAGGGGCTACGAGCTCGGGTGCGGCGCTCGACGGGTAGACCGTTGGTAGGGGCGCCTGCCGGAACGGAGCCATGTTATACCGGCGCACTTCTTCCTAAGCCCGATACAAGATCGAGGTGGGGCGCGGGAGGGGTGTTGCGAACCCGTCGAACTCTTCGAAGGTTGCGCGATGAACAGGACGCGGCTTAGGGGCGAGACCGGATTCTTTCGCGGCGACGGCCACTCGCCGTGGCCACGAAAACGATTGCGCCCAATTCCCGCTCCTTTTCGCGTTACTCGATATCGCGCGTATTGATTCCCTCTATTGAACGCACTTACCACCGAGCTGCTCTCGAGAACTATCGAGTTTTGCCGGCAGATTAGACGATGAATCTCGAATAATGAGGTTTCGAGTGACGATGCAATCGAGTGGCTTGTTTGCCTCGGTATTTGCAAAGATCGAACGGGTGTTTCGTTGGCGTGCTTTGTTATGGCTCTCGGGATGCTTTTTTTGACGGGTATTTGTAGTCGAACGGAGGAGGCGGCGGGGAGAAGTGACGATTGGCTGAATTGGTTGAATTATATGTATACATGTATAATGGTTGGAGAAGATTTTATTGTTTGGGAGACTAATTTCGAAAGCAATATTTATTTAGTGTTTAAGTTATAGATTTATTATATAGTCTCGTGTTTTGTTAAATTTGTATGATGATATTCTGTTTTCTCGAAATAGTTATAGTTTTTATATAATGTTAAGTAATATGTACATAAATAAATTATATGCAATTTTTATTCATATTGATTATTGTAAAATCTTGTATTAATATATTAATATATTAATTCAGAAATGTAATTTGTTTCATACATATGAGAGAATATAAATAATTATTATATATATATATATATATATATATATATTTGTAAGATATTTTTATATTTTTAACAAAAAAGGGGAATTAAATTTCAATTAAACATTAATAAAATATAATATGTGAGCAATAAAGACAATTAATTGCATTATCAAGTTTGAAAAACAATGTTAAAAAGTTAATGATTACGTGTCGTATTCAACAATAAATTTTCTGGTACGTACATATTTTTTATACGTGTACGTACATTAAACGTGCTCTTTAGAAGTCAAAATATTTTCTTCTAAAGATTTATTGTACTTTAATGCTGGGTCACTATAATTTACATATAAAACATATCTTCAGTTTCAGAATATTTCTGTATAAATAATACATTTTTCGAAAAATGTTCACAATAAATATGTAAATAAAACGTTTCATCATTCCCACGTAATTATATATGAAACAAATTTATTGCATAGTATTTCGTCAACTTTATAATTGTTTTTTATGATATTAAATAAATTCTTGAATTATCATGCGCTTAGAAAAATATTTTGTTATGTGCAACTAAACAGTTTGGTTAGTTATAATTAGTTGACCCAAACAAAAGTTTTTGGTTGACATAACAAAATATTTTCTTGTATATCAAAATATGAAATTCAAAATATTAAATCTTATTTAAAAATAAAATGGAACGGATATTTAATATTTTTTTGATATTGATACAATTTTTTATTTTATATTTCTAAATATTTTATTTTCACCGAAAAACATATTTATTAAGTATTTTTTATTTATTATATATCTAAATTTTTTTTTTATTTTTGTCTTAAATATTTAATAAATATTTTTTTACATATTTTTTTGAGTGTAAAGGTTCCACCATTCTGGCACAAAAACCCAGCTCAACGAAAATTAAAAGATTATAATAAACGTCATGTATTTTCAATAATGGTTAAAGCGTTCGACCGATACCGCAGCGTTTCGAGTTCGATTCCTACAGCGGGCGGCGTTTTTTCGAACGAAATAATTGTACAATTAGAAAAATGTATACTACAACTTTATCTGTGTAGAATTTATTACTATATGTACCTATGTTGTGGTAATCAACTAAAATATTTTTTTGAGTTAATTTATTTAAGCTTTTATTGAGCCAACAAAATTATTTAGTTGTGCGAACCAAAAATTTGGTTGTTCATATTTCTACTAAATTATTGTTTTGAAACAACCAAATTTTTTCACAACAAAACATTTACCGAGTGTAATGTTTTGAAAACAATATAATCCCACGCTAACGTCTTTTAATACAATTTTCCAAGATCAATAAACAAAGTAAAGTAAACATTGTTCGTCGGAGTGATCCGTGCACGTATTTCGTACAACATTATCTTTGTAATAAATTGCTTACCTCTTCTCGAAATACGATTAGACGTAAACACTCCATTTTATGAGAGGGAAGGCACTCAGAATTGGATGTAATATGGCGGCTTGACTGACAACAGACAGACAGCTGGATACTTAAGGCTGCCAGGGAAGCGACCCTGATAGCTTGTGGGTGACAGATGATTTAACGCCGGATTTCTCGTGTCAAAATATCGCGTTCTAAAGCCAAAAAGAAAGTTTCCTACCCATTTTCTTCGATTACGAAGTTTAGCCGCAACGATGTTTCACGAAACGGATTTTTGCGAGACCTTTTTGCGCTTTTATTCCATCTTTGTAAAGACTTTCCGCGAATTGATCGCTATCAGTTCGAGCGTACAAAAAAATTCAGCAGCAAAAGAAACGCCAAAAGTGATTAAATTATTGAAAAACAAATGTTTGGGAAACTGCGCAATGAAAATTTAAAGCGCGAACAATGACAAATATGAACCAAGTGGAAAAAGAAAAGGATGCAAAAATATAAAATAAAAAAGCAAATAAG
>JABFPK010000809.1:0-13654 GCA_022817445.1 Habroteleia sp. ZL-2020
GGATAGTAATATCGATTCTCCGGTAGTTCTTTATACCTAAAAATATACAAAAGTGAGAATAAACACAAAAAAAATAAAATTGAAATATCTCCCTCAAAATGATATAAATCAATTCAAAATACCTTTCTTTTAAGTACTTATTTTTTGCGTCAAAACTTCGCACATTTTTCCTATAAAGGAAAGCTTTTAATTCCGGTTTAACTGGCTTCATATACTCAGTAGAAATATTTTCATCTATTTGGGGTCTCCATGCCGGATAAGTTCTCTCCTAAAACGAATTCAATCACAATTGTCATCACAAAGAAAACAAAAAAGTGATCTACAAATCAATTATGAAACTTTTTTGCGATATTTCTCTATTAAAATTTTAATTTCTTCAGCCCTTTTCTTCTTTATCGCTTCCTCGTTCTCTATTTCTGCTCTTGCTTTTCGAACGAACTTATCACTTTTTAAATTTTCAATCAACCTGTCTTTATTTGTTATGTACCACTTCGTTCTTAAAGCATGCTCTCGTTTCGACACTTCGTTAAAAAATAATTGACACCGGGTGTTGCAAACGGTGGACTTTTGCATTTCGTTTTTTCAATACTTAATAATTTAAAAACTTAATAAATACTGTCAAAATAGTACATCAACTGAAGTTTGCTTTTATATCGAAAAAAATTACAAAATAATCTAATCCTCCACGTTCCAATTCCGTCAATTTCATTTTAAAAACATGACTTATTTTATGACTTATAAACAATAAAGTGCCTGAACTAAAAGTTTGCAAAAGAATTGTTTAAGAAGAAAATCAAAGCAAATTAAATAAATTAAGCTTGTTTCACTTTAATTGATTAATCGTGGAATTGTTATGCTGCATGATGAAATATTTGTTTGAAAAACATATTTTGTTTTTATTCAGGTTTTTAATTCAATTATTTATTATAGTTCAATAATCAACGATTCAATGACATTTGATTGAAAGTAAATGTATAAGTAATTACATATAACTTTTTCAAACAAATATTTCATCATTCGATATAACAATTCCACGATTCGACGTCGCTGCATGAGAACACATTTTTTAATTAACAAAATTAATTTTGCAATTTTTTTTGGTTGATTTTGCAACGCTGAGTTGGGATATGTACAATCTTTGGTGTAGAAACGACGTTCGCACAATTGTTTTATGCATATTTATCTTTAATATTTATGTTTATGTACAATATTCTTACATTTACTGGTTTGCGCTATGCACTCTTACGAATTATTCAATATAAACTAGCATACAGCTTATTAGGACAATAAATATTTCAGCACAAGTGGGATAATGCGTCTATGTACAATATCAAGTAAAATACAGTTTTGATTTTACAGAAACAATCTTCAGCATCAGAAGACACAGATTATTTTGTTTGAATAAATAATAAATGTTGCCAAATATTTATTCCTTTTATTCGAAAAATATGAATGTTTTTACAAAATAATTATAGTATTTGGTTAGAAAATTGAATGTATTCTTTTTGCAACATTCTCTCATTCAAATCTAAATATCAACGATCAAATTAAAAAAACATACGAAGTTAAAGTATTTTGTGAAGACTGGCATAATTTTTACAATAAATAAACGCAAATCAATCTGCATATACTTATAGTAAAGTATTGGTGGCCATGTTCTCGAAATGTTGATATTTTTCAATAAAATCGTCATGCTTTGAATCGATAAATAAACGAAGTGCCGCATTTAGATGACTATCAACCGATGGTCTTAATCAACGTATTATCAAAGATGAATATGGCGTGAATGATATTACGTGATATTATTCCATCTCAGACTGAACATCATGTTATTATCACAGCCATAGGAAGCAATACTGCAGCTTCGAATAGGAAAAATAATGTTAAAATAACTGTTATAAATGACGTTGTAGAATAAATCCCGTTCTACATATCGATTACAATCCTTTTATTAACCAAATTGAACCATCTTATCCGACATTATTTTCACTTTCCACTTATAATAATTTGTAAACATTTAAAATCATGAACGTATTACGAAAGTATGGATCAAACAAATTTTCTCATAATCTATATATTCTCAATTTTTAAACTATATTGTGAATAACTATATTGTGTATTGTGTAAACTATATTGAATTTTAAAACATGGCTACTTTTTTCTAACAAAACAATTCTTTATTTTGCAAAATCTAAGGTCGTTTGAATCAGTTAGGTCGTGAAGTAATAAATAAGTAATAATTATTCGTCATGTAACACAAGAATTTAATTTATTTAATAAACTTAATGAATTTCTCTGATATAAACTTAAACTATTTAATAATAACAATGTATATACTAATATCACATATTATTCCTCATATGACTTTAACTTTTAAAGTACAATATCAATTTTGTTGTACGTTTGATTTTTAAGTCAATTAAATTCTGTTTGAAAAACTTTTCGGCATAAACAAAATTATTCTCTAAGTGAAAGTTAGAAATTATATGTCTCTTTCTAAGATGACTCCAAATCTTCGATCTATAAAAATTAAAATGATTACTTCAAATAATTTAGAATCGATCGTTTAATGATTACGCTACATCATAGCAACGACGTATCCCACTGTAATTGCCGTTAGTTGTAAGGCGATTTCATGTGTCGTTGGCTCAATTCGACACCGACGCCATCTATGTCGAGTATAGGTACACATTTTTAGTTTATTCGCGTTGATATAAATCCTTTATTAATCACGCATCCCTATTTCTTTGTTTGACACAATTAACAAAAGGTATACCGTAATTAGTTTAATTTACAAGTTATTTCTTACATGCCCTCACACAGGAATAAAATGTATTTAAAAAAACCTACACCAATTTTTCACCTTTATTGTTTGGCGTCTGCTACTTGAGCATTTCTGTGTTTGTTTAGTCGTTCGATAAATAATGTGTTGCCTAACAAAATGTATGATAATATCTTATATATAATTACTCAACAACAATTTTTTTCATCTTTTTCATATTTTATTGGAACGCGCTAAATTTACAGGGAACAATTTACAAATCGCAATGTCGACGGCTTCATAGGTAAATCATATATATATATACATATGTGAAATAAACGAATTATGCATTCATTGCATTTTGAAATACAGAGTGCATGGATCTAGAAGAAAATCAAAGCGATGGTAATAAAATTGAACTGTTGCAATTTTAAACGAATTTCAAGAATTTAGAGTAAGAAAGTCGCGCCTAGGAAAGCCATACAAAATTACGTGATAAATGTGACGACGAGCCTGCGCCTGCACTGGGATATTATTTGATTGACAATAATTTGATGCCGCGCCGAGAATCAATCTACAAAGTATAGTAATATCATTGTAACAGTTGGGATAACAAAATATCGCGTATAATACATAGAATAAACTCTTGAAATACAAAGATCGCGCTTGGCCCAGCTTCGCTGTTTGTCTGATGATTAGAGTAATGGCCCGATCTCAGCCTCTCGTACAAGTGACTTCGAGTAGGACCGGTGCTGGGGGTTTGTTGTTAAAGTAGAGTCCAGCTCCTTGAAAAGAAGTGCTTCTTGGTAGCGACGACTGCATCGAACTCGACGTGGTAACTGGCGTTGCCGATGATATTTCGTCGGTTTCTGTTCTGATCTTTATATCCCCCTGACTGTTATTCAATATGTATTTAAAGAACTCGTACCTACGAAATCAATTACTCAATTAATTTTAATTATGCAATGCGTGGAAAGAAAAATCTTACAAATTTAGTATAGAAAGAGCTTACTGTTTTAGAATGTAATTCCTTTTTGTTCAATAACAGTAAGAAGGGCTACCTTTAAGAAAAATATGAAATTCCTGGGACTTATTTTAGTGATTTTAATATTCATTAAAAGCCAATGTTTCGGTCTTTTTGCAAGAATATCATCAGGACTTGTGTTATGATTAAAAATTTAATTTCTAATTGTTAAATAATCATTATTAAAAGTTGATGAAACAGAGGTGTTTTGTGAGGCAGCAACCAAGTTAGACTTTTGGTCAGTCTAACTCTAAGTTAGTCTAACTTTTAATAATGAATATTTAACAATTAAAAATTAAACTTTTAATCATACAACAAGCCCTGATGAATTTCTTGCAAAAAGAACAAAATGTTGGCTTTTAATAAATATTAAAATCACTCAAATAAGTCTTAGAAATTGTATATTGTTCCTAAAGGTCATCTTTCTTACTGTTATTCTCTACAAAGTTAGATACAAATTTGAATGAAATTTTTTTAAAAAATTATACAATTTAAGTTTAAGTATAACATGATGTTATACTAAAAAAGAAAAGCACTCTGTGCATTAAAATCGTAATATTTAGACTTATTTTGTACCCCACTCTGTATACCAATTTTGTAAATATACTATATTACTATTTTAGTGCAAACCACTGGTTTACTATGATTATAAAATTTTATGCGTCTCTCACAACGCAAATGTCATACCAAGAAGACATACAATAAACGTATATTAAATTTGTAAGATTTTTCTTTCTGTGTATATATTATTAACTTTTCAAAATTTTAATGAAATAATTTACAGCTTCATTGATGTAATCAATTAATAAATTACTATATATATGCAATATCAAACAATATCAAATAATAATAAACGAAAAAACTACATTCAAGATTCTTTCTTAATCAATGTAGGATATTTTTTCTATTTTTATTTTAAACATTTAATTGATTGAAGTATTTCCAGTATCCCTCCCTCTTTAAAACATAATTTATTTAATTTAAGGTGATAACGCAAGTCTGCTTCAGCGGAGTTAGGGTGTTTTTAAATATTATTTTTGTTATTGAATTTGTTTGTTAAGGCGATAGATCAAGCGTTATTTACTAGATTAGGGTTATTGTAAATATATTTTTTTAACAACTGAAAAAGTTAGGTTAAAATATTCAGATGATTCAGTCTGTATTTCTTTCATTAAAAATAAGTGAAACAAAAATCTTGCTATTATTATCGTCGTAATATTGCATATAAGAAAAGGAAATTATGTTAATATTACAGTTTAATTAACCCTTCTTTGCATGATTTTTTCTTTCAATAGTCGCTTAAAAAGTTGCCAGCAACAACAAATTTACAGTACAAGGGTTTTGAGTACCTTTTTTTGTTGACTAAATATTATGATGGAAATTTCCATCATCATGCAAAGAAGGGTTAAAAATTAATTTTTCATTTCATTCATATTAATCATTTCGATTCATTTTGTTTTATATTTGAAATAAATATATTTATACAATTAAATATACACATATTTAAATTTTAAATAACAGTAGCTATATTTCCAATCAACCTTTTTAATATTAACACTCTCCTGTTTAAAGTGAGATAGTCACAAAATATCTTTGCATAACTGACCAATATCAATACACGGATGATTGACTAAATTCTTATATTAAAAAAGGGGAGGGGGAATAATTTGTTCATCGCTCACTAAGCAAAGATGGAAAATGGACAATGATAGACTTTCGGGCCTCTTTGTCGGAAGAATACATACTATCAAACGAAGTGAGGTACAAATTTCGTCAAAGACTAATATCGCTCAAGATATCACTTATCTTATCACGTGTTCCATATGTAATTAAAATATATATATATAAATAAATTAATGAAATGTATTTCTTCTGCGAATAACAAACGAAAATCCGTGTTATCTGATTTATATACAATATTTAAATACATTTATTTAATTAGTGTATCTTATTTAATGTCGCAGCAATAAAAATAAGATATTGTTTTTTATTTTCATACCACATACTATTTATAGACATTGTATCATATTTATTCTTGTATTCTGATATCAATAAATCATATTTAATAATTATTAAGCTGCTAAATATAAAATTGCGTTTATTTTTTATATCTATATTTAGTAAACTTAGCAATTGTAGATAATTATTAAATTTATGAGTAACAAAATGTACTTACGTTGACCAACAAATTGCAGTTGCGGGCATTTGATAAAAGACGCGGGCACTTATGCCACGGAAGTATCCTTTGAGGCCTTCATACCTATATACTGTCCGGAAAGCCTCTATCATGCCTTTTGGCCTAACACCTTGTTGGGTGTTTAATAACGTTTTGCAAACATCCAATGGGGTTGTACAGGCAGCTGCGACTGCTCCAGCAAAAGCACCTTAAAAGAAAGCAAAACATATTTTAAGATAACTATTCCTTTTTGCAATCGAAGCAAAAAACAATCATTTGATTACTTTTGATATTTAAGATCAAAAATTTACCAGAAATAATATGTGCTTTAGGATTGGACACGTGTTCAGGATTGGTGACATTTTGTGCAGATTCATAGGCGATAAAATGAATGACTTGGAAAGGCACATTCATGGTCAGTTGTGTCGGGTAACTTCGGTAGAAGGCAACAAAACCCTCTTTTGAATAAACATGGTGGAAACAGGAAGTAACGCTTCTGTATGGTGAATTATACATTTGCAGACGTTGTTTTACCACTAAAACATAAAATATGCATTAATTCGGCTATTATTTTGAATATAAAATATTTACTTTAATTAACGGGTTGATACCCTTTAAAATACAATATATAAATAGACAAAACACGAAATTTGCCATATACAAAAATGAAAATGACTTAGTAAGTATGAAATATGCAAATAAGTGAGCTGAATAAGATTTCATAGTGCATTTTTAAACGACGAAATGTTGGAATAAAAGATATTATGGTTTAAACTTTTATATACATACACGAAAAAAAAATCTTATAAATTTAGTATAGAAAGAGCATACAATTTTAGAATGTAATTATTCTCCACAAAATTAGATACAATTTTTAATGAAATCAAAAATCAAAATAATTTGATTTTTGAAAACATTATGTCATACTAAAAAAGAAAAGCACTCTGTGCATTAAAATCATAATATTTAAAATTATTTAGTATCCCAATCTCTATAGCAATTTTGCTCGAACTTTTATACCAATTTGGTAAATATCTCTTGCAAATAGTCTATTGAGGGGCGTGGCCTATACGTGAGAGATCTTTACCAAATTGGTATAGAACTTTGAACGAAATTGGTAAACAGAGTGGGGTGCAAAATTCGATACGTCTGTATTTCTAACTAATAAGGTATGGCACTAGAGACATTTTTGTGTTCACATATTACTATTTTAGTGCAAACCACTGGTTTACTATGATTATATAATTTTATGCGTCTCTCACAATGAAAATGTCTTACCAAGAAGACATACAATAAACGTATATTAAATTTGTAAGATTTTTCTTTCTTCATTATCAAATAATATCAAATAATAAACGAAAAAAGTACTTTCAAGATCCTTTCTTAATCAATGTAGGATATTTTTTCAATTTTTATTTTAAACATTTAAGTGATTGAGGTATTTCCAGTATCCCCTCCTATTTAAAATATAATTTATTTAATTTAAGGTGATAACGCAAGTCTGCTTCAGCGGAGTTAGGGTGTTTTTAAATATTATTTTTGTTATTGAATTTGTTTGTTAAGGCGATAGTTCAAGCGTTATTTACTAGATTAGGGTTATTGTAAATATATTTTTTTTAACAACTGAAAAAATTAGGTTAAAATATTCAGATGATTCTTTCACTCTGGGAAAATATTTTTTCGCAAAAGATAAATTTTTTGTATTGCATTGCTGCTACAAGTACGGAAATAGTTTCTGAGGTGGAAAAAAACGAGTTCCGTAAATTCAGAAAAATTACATCATTAAAACTATTTTTTTATTTAATATATTATTCTCCCCTTAATTAAGAACTATTTCCGTACTTACAGCAACAATGCAGTACAAAAAATGTATTTTATGCAAAAAAATATTTTCACAGAGCAATAGAATCGTCTGAATATTTTAACCTCAATTTTTAAATTTTCATAACAAATATATTTAAAATAGTACTACTCTAGTAATTATGGCTTGAACTATCAACTTAACAAATAACTATGGAACAATTGTCAATATCAAAGTCATTTAGCGTCACTTTAAAATCAACGCATAATACGGCACTGCTCAAAAGCACTCCTTCATTTTGATTGGCTCATCTTGCTCACGTGACCTATTACATACGCCATATTTACAATTTCCATGTTTCCCTTACACTCGGCGATTCTAGAAGATAAATGTGCCTCAATCAGTTAATAAATAATCAAATAATAAATTATTTTGCGATAGAAACTGAAATCCTTTTTTAAAATCAATTCACGCATATGAATTCATACCATAACACTGTAATGCTACCATTTGCTATATTACGTATCAAAATTAATATTTCATTCGTACCATTTTATCATAATTCTCTTTTTAATTCATTTTAATCAATTTTATTTAGCATTTCAACGTTTATTTGCAATTTTTCATTACACGGAAACTTTATTTTATATATATGTTGTTCATTAGTAAAATCGATATGCATATTCATGCGTTAACTTAACACAAAGTAATATAATAAATAAATGTTCTGATATTTTTTGCACACTGCAAAGTAATTAAAGTTAATTTTATTTCAAGCAGAACATTGTGTTTATTTTATTACGGTTAACAATATTCATTGAAATTTGTATAAAACGTATATGAAGTTAGTGATCAATAAAATAATCAATATAATTGCGGTTAATAGGAAACAGAATTGGTTTTCGCTAATTTATAAACACGAGTTTCGTGGTTTGCAAATGTAACAATATGTTTGAAAAAAAATTATTTCACGCATATACAGATATCTCGTAAAGAACAAGACAATTGAATGCCAATGTGTTGAAGTGCTCCATGCGCACGCGCGCTGCGATACCCTGTGACGCCATTTTGGAATAATCTTTTTTTCGATAAACGCATGATAACAATTCTACTAAAAATGATCATGCAGTTAATTTTATAGATTTCGTTTTTTGTTTTTCACAATGATATTTGTTCTAAATCAAAACATTTTAGTTAAATTTGTCAATAGATCTTTTTAATATATATATAATAATTCGAGAAGAAATAAAGAAAATTAATAAAAATAAATGGTAATCACTATATATACATAAATATTTGATATTGTTAGTTTTATGAAAAAGAATATCAATTAAATTTTACAAATGGAAATTTATAGTTGGTTTTGGCTTAATTTTAATCGTCAAATGGTTTTTTAATTGCGTTTTAAGACAGTAAATTTAATTTATTGAATGAAACGGCAAATTAACGATTATTATTAACATATGTAGGAGTGTGCACATTGCATCATAACGTCGGGATATTTATTTAATTTGATTTTAACAGTAATCTAAATTTAATGTAGCTAAAAACATTTTTTTTCTAAAAAATATCCATGTTTCAATAAATATTTTACGTTGTGTAATAAAAATACCATTTCTATTTAATTATAAAAATGAACAAAATGCAATATATTTCTAAATCAGTTTTGAGATATTGAAGCACCAGATGAGATAATCATTAATGAAATTGAATTTTTCAGTGTAATCAATTAAAAATTGATTACAATTATTCGTGTTGTTAGCAATTATCATTTAATTTTTCTGATAAATCTTATCTCAAAATATTATTAAAATAGTTATTTTCACGCGCTAAATATTATTTTTTTATTGTTAAATTGTATTTGTATATTTCAATAACGTTCGTTCTCCTTTTTTTACTTAGAATGCCTAGAAACAGATTTAAATAATATTTGTATTTTAATATACCAATTTTAGATAACAGAAACACATTAAATTTGATCAAGAACTTTTTCAAAACTTAATTTCAATCTATAATAACAATTAATTTAATTAAAACATGCCTCTAAAGCAGACATAACTCTCCCAACTAACAATTTTATATTCAAAACAGTTTTCAACAATTGTAATAAAATAACAATGTAATAAAATATGCCTATTACTTTAAAAGAAGATATTTCAATGAAGCTTTACTTTTATCATGCCAATAAAAAAAAATTACATTACACGACTGGCATAAACAATTTTACAACAAGGATTTATCATCCAACTCGTGGATGATAAATCTCGCAAAAATGACTAATTTAAGATAATTCTTTTGTTTGCTCCATTTTTAACCACAGACAAATAATTTTAAATTACCATATCTAGTTTCTAATCTTCAATTTTCTATTTTCATTCGAAAATCGAAAAATAACGTGAAATAAATTAACACGAATTACCGTCAAATACGTCACAGATCGTAAACTTTCTACTAATCAAATTAAAATTAAAACGAGCAACTAAAAACGTTGAAAAGAACATTTGAAATCAGATATCTTTTAAATGGTTCATTCAAAAATAATATTAATATTAAAGTCCCAGCAACAAAAAAGTCGTGGACGCATTGAGAATAAAATTATCAAACTAATTTTTCTCACACAATGAAAATAATATTTTTCGAATCTTCCTCTTTCCTTCTTTTTACCCTTTTTTGGTTAGAGATAACGGTGATTGGGTTACCTTCAGCCGGATTCATGACGGCGTCATGTAAAAGTGTTGCCACACAGCCAGCAAACCCATAGACTAGATTATTAAATTGATGCGTCCTCGGGTTAATTAATTTGTTTTTGATAAACTCGTAACAAGAAAAATATAGTGCGTGGGCAGGTCCCGCGCTTCCCATCATGCTTCCAATGCCCCGCAGTGGCCTGAGCAGGCCCTCTTTTCTCACCATGTCGAACAGCACTGTGCGCACTCCGCCTCCAATCGTTGTTCCTGGAGTTAGTACTTGCATTCTCGTCTAAAAACAAAACACAAAGTTATTTTATTAAAACAAAAAAGGCAAACAAAAACACTTACAATTACAAATATTTGTATTCCGCGCTCGACACGATAATTCCGCATATATAAAACAATCTCGTTGCATAATCATGGCGTCAATGTTTGAGTAACAGGTTCGGGATTCGCCTTATTTACGTTTGCGTGCAACTTTTACCGAACCTAACCTAGTCCACGCGCCGAAAACCTGTTTCTCACAAAAAGAACCTGCCAATCTCAACTCGAATAACTCAATTTAGCCGAAAGCCATTAAAATGCATTTCTATTTATCAAACTGGTAATCTTATTTTTAGCTTTGCAATTCAAAGCAGGTTTTGTTTTTATGCGCAAAACGCTTCCAGATAACTGTCCTTTGATTCAGTCACCTCAATTTTTTAACGCGCTACACATTGTAATTTATATAATGCCCGTTGACTTTGTTTTCCTCTTTCGGCTTCGTCTCTCTCGCGACGAAAAGAAACGCCAGCACTGCTCTACATATTATGACTTGCAAAATTGTAATATGAATTTCCTATCGGCGAGCGAGTTCCCACATACGAAATGCCGAATCTTTCCTTTCCTTTTGGACTAAATAAGCGTTGGCTTGGGCATAAAAATGGCACCGCCTTAGGAACTTGCCGAGCCCTTCATTTCATTTTTGCTTTTCCAAAGTTCAGGCCGCGCGACGTCTCGTTGTCGCTCGATGAAGTGTGCGATCAAATGCAGATTGGTGAGAGTATAGGTAGCGGTCAGAGGGGGGCATCAGAAATAGAATACTGCAAGTTGCTTGTTACGTAACACCTTGTTCGAGCACATGCTCCAAATGTTACGCACATTTACAGGTGCAGCGACGATTATTGTTTTTTCTGCGTTTCGAAGAAAGTACTGATTCACGCTCCTCGATAACGCAATTGCAACGGCATAATAATTGCAATCGTATCGTTAATGTCAGACGAATGACGATAAAACAAACGAGTACGTATACACTTTGTATTATCGACCATTCTTTGATTCGCGCGGCGTGCCAGCGTCTTCGCAACCACCAGTTTCAAGAAATCGAATCGACATTCCTGTCGAATCGTCTCAAGTTTTGACTCGAATCATTGGACTACGATTTGCAACGATTAATACGAACAAATCATGCAGTCGTTGCCGAATACAAGATAATGCTCAAGAGAATCCGATAATGAACAACGCGAATTCCTCCGACTGCATACAAAAATGACTGTCATTCTTCGATAATGACTTTGCAACCGCCGTGAAAATTAAATGGTAAAACAGATTCGTATGTTTTTAGCGTTTCTCGTGCAGAACGAGACGCAACGTCGCCGAATTAACTTTGCATAGGTGTCAATCGAGTTTAATTGTATTTAAGGAAAAGTTAAGAAACTTTAAACGATGACGAATAGCCCGTTCGCGGAAGAATGCCAATTAAATCTAAATACTGGCGTCGCGTTATTTTCCTGTACCAAACGTCGTGTCAAGCGTTCGAACGAACTTAATCTTTTCGAAGTTAATCTTATTCGAGCCGAAATGGTCGAGAAAAAGATTTTCGAGCGTCGTTACAAAATCACCTGTCAGCTTGACCCAAACGTTTTATAACAACATTACATAACTGTACAAAAATAACGTTTTTCCACGTGAAAAGAAACCGTAACAATTTTCTCTCGTTTGCCGACCAAATCGAGACATTCTTTGCTAGCGAGCGAGTCGCAATTGGCTCAAATCGCGAGCCATTTTCGTCAGAGCCGACGTGGACTGCTCGAACCAGCAGTACGTTTGGAGGTTATGTTTGTCCGCTGCGATTACGCAAAACTTGAGTCGTGGAACTTGAGTCAATTTCGCAGTTTCGACGACGAATTGCCATGCCAAAAATGCCTCTAATTCATTGCAGGCCATCCGTTCGTAACCTCAATCTTGAAATCCTTCGAACGGCAAAATTTTGCAATTGGCCGTCACGCTGGGATTTTGTAAATCCTTGCTTCGGGCCAGACGATCGAATCGCAATGCACAAGTCTGTCATCGTTCCCAATTTCTCCAAGCATAAACTCGATTTTCACTTTTTTCGTCTCGACAATGCTCTTATCTCCTCCGATTAAACGTCAAACTTTAATTACAATGTTCCAGAAACGATTCGAAAAAGTCTAACAAAGCACTGCAATCAGAATAATGAGTTAAATGCGAAGCAACAGATCTAGGATTCGTGGCGCAATTAGCCTCCGAAACAGCATTCGATCAATTACCGCGAAAAGCGTACGTACCGCACGTCGTAGAAAGTGAAACCTGGTTTCTGAAGGTTATGTGCGCTCTGTGAATTTACCTTGACACTGTCAAGTGGGTACAAGACGCAGTGTTCCATGATCCCGGCGAAGGCACCCGCGATCATGTGCACGCCTACGTTCGAAGTCGGCAGGCTTTCATAGTCGTCGAAGTTCATGTTGACCGCTGCGTCGGGCGACGTTTCTGCGTCCGGCGATGCGGCCCGATGCGGCCGCGCTAATACTGCTGTTGACGCGTTGCACGCGACGTGCACACTCGGCTAGCAGGATACGACCTATCCCCCACCAAGGCTTGTTTATGTCAGGAGCCGCGCGTTGAAACCTTTGCCAGGCCAGAAATCCGTCCGCGCGTCACGCGTCAACCGTCGCTCATGTTTCGTTCGGTCGGAAACTCGCGTACGATCCGCGAACTTGGCTCAATCGGACGGTCGTCGAACGAATCGCGCCACTTATTGGAACCCTGCCAGTCGCGCTCGCGAGGTTAGAACCGACAGCACGTGGCGCGCGTGCGCAGCCCGACCACGTGGTACGGCGATCCGTCCACGAGCGCTAAACCGCCGAATCCGGTTCGATACGCACGGCAAACGACTTCCGCCCGCGTGCGCGCATTCGACTTT
>JABFPK010000810.1:0-13653 GCA_022817445.1 Habroteleia sp. ZL-2020
CGGGAGGGGGTGAGTGTGGGAGAGGAGGAGGTGAGAGAGGGGGGGAGGAGAGAGGGGTTAAGGTAAGGTTATTAAGATTCCAAGGAAATACCTCGCCCATCATGTTAAAATTGTAAGACCGTAATTAATGCAATGAACATAAGTGAAGCATAATATATGTTTTAATTTAAAGACCTTGGCACATCTAATGGGGTGAAAATGAGGTTTCTATAAGTAGCAATGTTTCATTTACACTTAGGAAGGACAAATGAAAAAACTAAAACCACAATTCAGAAAATCTTTTATCGCATTGAAAATAACCACTCGTTTAAGTTTCCACAAAATTATTTTACTACGTCTTTATATAAAGCTGCGGCTGGTTAAAACTTTTTAAAAAACTTAATAATATGCATGTAATTACTTTTTTAAAATCTTTCTGAATTTTTACTTTTATAATATAAATTACCAAAACTAACAAAAAATGAATATTTCATTTCCATTGTTTTAATTTAAATTTAATAATAAATAAATAATTCCCTCGTAGCATGTTTATGATATAGTTTTGACATTAATAGTAATGCAGGTGATATTTATATTTTCGTCATGGGAAAATTAATATTCAACGTTCTATAATTAATTAATAATTAATGTTTACATTAAAAATTGAAATAATATGCAACAATATATATTAAAAGATTTTCATAATAGTTATGTATAAACATTTTTTAAGAATGTCAGCAAAATATTATTAAGGTAATTTTTATTACTTCACTATTAGATACTTCGAATTTGATATTATAGAGACTTGTATTTTTTAATAACTTTGAAACATCCATTTAAATTAGTGTTAATTTATTGTTTTTATTATAAACAAATAAAATATTATTTACATTTTGTCAGTCTGCATTTTTATATTTGGTTTATAAATATGAAATAAAATAATACTTGCCGGACGCAGTTTTATTTGTTTAAAATGTATGATCTCATCGACGATTTGAAAACATTATGAAATACATATTTACGTTTAATGTGGCACTTTCTGTTCGTCGAATTGCAATAAACGTTTCATATGTATTATATAATACTAATAAATATATTTTCATATATGCGAATTCTGTGTAGTCATTTAATCATTGCATATTTGTAAAATTTGCGTGTAACTGAAATATTAAAACAATTTAAAATTTATTAAAATAAAACAGTAGCAAATAGCAATTGTATTGCTGACAGTAGAAAGTTACAATGAAATTAAACTTATATTTTTTATTAAAAATAAGAAAGTTGATACATCAGACTTATCGTTTATCGCTCCTCATAACAGTTGATGTAATTATTGTAATTAATTTCTTACAGCAATCTATATTACAAACAAAAACGTCGGTCACAGTTGCGCGTTTATAACAACGTCCATTTTGTATTAAAAAAGACATTCAAGATGTCCAGGCACACATAACTTCGCTGCACAATTTTGCAGTGAAAGCTGCACAGTCTAGACACAACTTTCAGGGAGTCTGTTTGCCATCAGTCGCCGTTTTATGACTTCGCCGTCAAGGCATTCACCTGCAACAACGACGCAAGGTCCTGTATTACCCGTAACTCCTGTAGCTGAGCTCATATTGGATAATGTTGGGACGGTACTTCTTGAAGGTAATCTTAATTCTGTTGGTCTGGTGTTAAATTTGTGGCAAAGATCTTCTATACTTGATGTTGTTCCTGGTGACATCCAATTCCCTATTAGAAACCCTCCTGGATAACTTGGGGGACTTATTTCTATAAGACTTCCCTCTGTAACATAACAGTAATTATTAGTATGTACAGGCTTTTATATGAGAAAATTATTATTCGTTATGCTTACCAAATTTATTTGGAATAACATCTGGATCGGTTTCAATAGTTTGTTGGAAATTTTGTATAGAATATTGATGTACGGGTAGTTCGCTAAGTTCTAACCTTTTATTGTGACGCAGTTTTGCGATTCTGTCTTTACGTGCTCTAATAATTATTATTAGGACAATAAGTATCAGCGTAACAAGAGCCCCGACAATTACTCCAAGTATCGGAGACAATACAACGTTCGTTTCCTGTCCTGAAACAAAAAATATTCTTTTATTCGTACTATCTATTTGTTTTTTGATTAAATATATATTATATTCATATTATATTTTTAGTTCAATGATTATAATCATTGAACTAATAATTATGTTATTTTGCATTCAATAATAATTGTTTCCAATTTTAATTTCAAATTGTAAATCTGAACTTAAAATAAAAATAATAATAAATATTTAAAATTTTAAAAATATTTAGGGTTTCAAATAATAAGTACAATATTATTTAATAGTTACAATGAAATACTTGTAATTTAATCATATCTGGATGGCCACTTATGTTTAGTTATGTATAATATTTTTTTTTCCCTTTAATTTTTTACTATAAAATCCGACAAGCATTTTAATGAATGAATAATGTATAATTTAATTAACTTTGGAAAGTGGGAAATGTAATTTTAATCTCTATATTATTGAAAAATATGCAATATTAATAAATAATATAGGACAAACCTGTATGTTTTTCAGCATCCCGAAATGTCACTTCGCTTAGAATAACTGGATTACTTTTTCCTTTAGCGTTAATTGCGTAAATAACTACGTGAACACCAGCATTGACTGTTGCTTCTAAGTCCGACAATGCAAAAATCGGTTCATCTAATGAAGAAACATTATATAATAATCGTTTATCAACTACAATATCTGTATCTCCATGATAAACTTCTAATATAAATTTTTGTGGTAATCCACCGTCATATCCTGGAACGCATTTAACCTCAACACTTGTGTAAGTTTGATTAGATAATGTACAGTTTCGAACTGGGAATGGTTTACCTGAAAATTGAAAAACATT
Organism: Habroteleia sp. ZL-2020; assembly: GCA_022817445.1. NCBI lineage: Eukaryota > Metazoa > Arthropoda > Insecta > Hymenoptera > Scelionidae > Habroteleia > Habroteleia sp. ZL-2020. The sequence goes on from JABFPK010000810.1 coordinate 2,881, forward strand.
TTTGTAAGTTACATTTTTTATTACATTGAATATTCTAATAATAAAAAAGGAAACAAAAGATGGAGGAAAGGGGACTGCCAAAATGAATTTAAAACTATTTAGTTATAATTATGTGAAATATGATGTGCGCGCCACAATTAATTTGTTTTGCGCATTAACAGTACTGTACAACAAAACAAACTTAACTTTAGAATATAACATATTTACAAACATAACTTGAATTAAATTAAAATAAATATATTTAATTTAAGAAAAAATTACAAAGTGATTAAAACTGTGAACAAGAGAATAAAAAAAGTAAATGGAATTAAAACCAGGCAGAAACAAAGTTATAACTGTATTTTATTTTATTATAAATTTTTTATATTTTGTTTCAACATATAATAAAAAGTATATGTTGTCCGCCTTTGGGAACGAAATGATCATTAAAAAAATGTTATTTCCATAGTTATATATATTAAAGTTAACTCTACTTTTGTATTAATTATATGGATCAAATTAAATATGTAATTAAAATACTACTACACAATACTTTATATTTATAATACTTACCAGCAGCAACCAATTGAAATAAGCATGGTTTCGACTGTGTTCCAACAACGTTGTCAGCCCAACAAGATAAAGTTCCATAATCAAGTTCAGTCGTTGGAGTATATTTTAATATACTAAGCCCATCTTTAAGTTTTACAGAATATCTCTTTGCTGGCACTTCGAGAGTTTCACCACTATTGTTAAATTTCCACCGAAAACTGTGCGCAGGCGGGTCCGCTTCAACTTTACATGTAATTTCTAGGGATTCGCCACGCGATGCCCCTACTATTACAATTTGGTCATCTTTACAAACCGGAGCATCTGAAATTAAATTAAAAATAATGAAATGATACTTTGCACAGTGTTCAAATATTTTGTTTCTTTGAATAAATTAAAAATTTTCTCATTTTCTTAATTAACCTATCCCCTCCACATCCATTAGTGAAAGAGAGGGATTTGCGTCTTAATGCTGTCGACCAATGTGCCAGTGTCGTAGTTGTTGCATGATTTTGAGGCTAATATATTTCTCATTTTTTTATATTAGTAGAAAATATATATTTGCTAATGATTTGCATAAACATTGATACAAATTTATTCCACATACAACTAAACAGTTTTAAATTCTTTAGCTTTCTTTCCAAATTCACATACCAATGCAGTTTCGGACAGCTTAAGAGATAGATTGTTATTATATAATTCAAATAGATATTTGAATGCTTATTGATTAGTAGGTAGATATATTCTTGTTGAGGCTTGGAATCATTTAATTTCCATTGCTTTGCATGGTTAGCTTTACCAGAAATAGATTTTATGTCAAATTTAAATTAGGATATATCAACACCTTCTAAGAATAAAGGAATAATAGATATATAATTCAAATAGATATTTGAATATTTCTTGATTAGTAAGTAAAGATATCCTTGTTGAGGGTTAAAATAATTTATTTTTCATTGTTTTACATGATTAACCTTACCATAAATAGATTTTACGCCACTTTTTAAACAAGTATAGCTTTGTGCTAATTTAATGATAGTCGAAAAAGTGTTTATCCAAAAAAAGCGATATTCCCTTTTACAAGAAGAAGCTGAGATATCCTCCTATTTGACAGGTATTTGAGTTATTCCTTATTTTACAAATACAATGATATATTCCTTTTTAAAACCATATTTTGAGATATCACTTTTTACAATGATTTTCTGATGTATCATTTTTGATGACCAAGTTTTAAGATATCAAGTTTTATTGATTATTGTTGGATCGCGATTAGTTGAATAGAGATTTCGTATTTTTGAAGTTTTGTAACTTTTGTTTTAAGGGATCTGGATGTAAGAGTAGATTTCTTTTAAGGGTTTTGATATTTGTAATAGGATTCTGGTATATTTCAAGGCTATGATTATTATATTAGGATTAGAAAAAGTTTTATCTAGGATACCGATGAGTTAGAGGAGGTTGAGTATGTGATTGTTTATAGCATTTAAGAGCTTTAGTAGATGGGAAGATTGGGTTGGGATAAGTTACAAATATTCTCCATTATACTGCAATTTTATTGATAAAAGAAAAAAGAGTAATACAAATAACTAATTCTACTATTAAAGATAGTATTCTTTATACCATTTAATATCTATTCTCACTGTGTACCAACTGAGATAATAATTTATTGTAAACAAAAACAATTTTACTAGGCTTGTTTTAAACAAATATCTTTTATGATATTTATATATTACAAAACGTAAATGAATATATAATCAATAAGATATTTTTTTCAAAATTAATATGATTAATATTCCAATTTTGAACTTACATTTTACACGAAAGTGGAGAGCTTCACTTTTAGTCTCAGCTAATGCGTTAGCAGCTGCACAAATGTATATTCCGGCACTACTTCTTGTTACACTTTGCAACACAAGACTTTGATTAGACCAAATTATCCTTGCTGAAGTATTATGAGACAGCACTTCGTCCTATACAACAGTAAGTTATATTTAATGAAACATAGTCAGCAATAACCATATTAAATAAATAGCGATTATAAGAATTTTGATTGTAAATGATCTCTCCTAATTGTTTTCATAAATTAAATATAATATTAATGATTGAAAAGCATTAATTTAAATTTTTATTACGTTATTATGAAATTTTAGTCTTCTTTTATACAAATAAAATTTTGCACAGAAGAGTATACTTATTTCAATTTCCAATTTATTACTCCATTTTCTAAATTTATGTTTATACTGATTAAGAATAATTGAAAAATATAAAATATTTAATATGAAACATGAATATTTGATATATCATGCAATTCTGTAAAATATTTAAGCTGTCTTTTAACATTACAAATTTAATTGAAAAATTTTCTAATCTATTTAAGAATACAAACGCAATGTGGTAGATTTAAGTAAAGTGCTTTAATGGGCTTAGCATAGATTAAGACCAAGTTAACTATGAAAAATTTACCTTTATTTATTTTCTTTAAAAAAAGTATATTTTTCCAATGTATGAAATAGTTTACATAAAACATTCCATGATTGAATGTACCCATGATTTCGAAAATCGATTTATAGTTTATTGAAAATAGTAAAATAAAAACTTCTCTCACATATATTACTATTATTTTATTATTGTATTACAATAAAGATTTATTTTATGAATATTAAAGAATTTTATTATACATAGATCTTTAATTAACTTGAAAATAATTAAATACAAATAAATATTTTTCGTAATTCGTAAAAGAATACGTATACAAATTTTGAATAGAAATATTCAATTCAATTCACTTAAGAAATATCAAGAATTTTCCATACAAAAAAAAGTATAATAAGATGTTGCAGAATAAATCGATATTAGATAAAAATTTATCACAAAATTATTTAAATGCAGGATGATTTTTTTTAATCTGGAATTTCAAAGTATCTGAAGAAAATAAGTATCAAAATTCATAGAGTTGAAGTACTGAACATTGATTTCTTTACCAAATTTGTTTAAAATAGTCCACGGTGTGTCCCCAAAATGATGAACCCATTTCGGGTTCAAGGGACAGAAAGTTTCGAGGTTTGAAAAATTACGTATCAAAATCATTCTCGGATGTCTGGTGCTATGTAAAACAAATTCGTTCAAAAAACATTCAGTATTTCAGTTCTAAATAGAAAAATTTTTGAATGCTAAAATAGTATACGAAAATAAATATGTTATTATAGTAATTAATCTGAAAAAACAATAACATAACTATGTAATTTGCACGATAATAAGAAGGTCGGCCTAGTACTTACATTATGAATCCAAGAAAGTTTTGTCCATGGAGGATTTGACTTAATATGACATTCAAAATAAACATCATCTCCTTCTTTAATATCATCTGCACTTAAAGTCGATCCAAGTTTCAAAGAAATTATGGGTGAATCTGTAGGAAAAAATAATTTTATATAATTATCTATTAAAAAAATAATGTAAATTGTGTAGAAATGTAATATAAGAAAAAAGAGATATATATATTTAATTTTTCAAAGTAAAAATTCGTGAAATTTTTCCGTCATCATTAAATGCTCCGTAGACTTATGGTCTATTGTGGTTAACATGCACAGGCGTATAAGATATATGGTAATATATTATAACTGCTTAAACTTTTATTCTACACACGATAATTGTTCCCTATATACTCGGAGCAGCAGGTGTATCCGGTGAATACAGTTTTGACATCAAGAATTTATAAAAACAAAAATAATTAATTAAAATAAATTTGTCGTTAAATGCATAAGTGAATGTAATACTTTCATTTGCATTACAATTTTTAAAGAATTATTAGAAATGTTATTAAATGTAGCTTAAAACAATTCTCATTACATTCTTCTCTCCTGTTCTTGCCGGAAAATGATAAATTTCGAAATAAATTGATTAATTTATCTAGTAAATTCATAATAATATTTGTATAAATATAAACCCATTACATAGGTGACATATATTATACGTAAAAAGTCAATTTCACTTTAATTTTTAGCTTTTTTTTAATGGTTTTTAATATTTAGCAATTTTAATATTGTAAATAATATTCTATATACTATGTAATCATGTAAACATAACATACAATGCTATTTGAATAACACAAAATTTAGAATTATTTCAATTTAAATTTTAATTTTTGAAATTTTAAATTAAATTATAATATCTTTAAAATTATTAATTTTAAAGAATACATTGTACTAAATTGTTACTATATATAATTTATTAACTTATTTACAGAGAGAATAATATTTGAAAAAAATTCTTACAACTCTCCTCTCACTCTCTATTACTAGTACAACTATAGACTGTATGTTGAAAAAAAAACACAAAGTATATAATAAGTTCTTATTGTTTAGAAATTGGTTCTAAAAAGCTATATTTTAATATGAATGAAGATATTTGCCGGTCTAGCATCTAGATCGGTGCTGTTTATTCGTAAACTTGTTCAATCGTTTATGTTAGTACTTAAATAGGTAGTACACTTCTGGCGTTGACTTTTACTACTAAACTCCGAACTTCCTTGGTTACGTTGTGGTTGCTATCTCGGCATTAAAGTGAAGATTTTAATCCGCGACTACCATGCCATATCTTGTGGAATTAGGGATCGTATCCGTTGTAACAGAAGACTCTCAGCCCCCAGTGAAACGTTCATATTCCTCCTCGACATGTTCTGGATGGCTCAACGTAAACAGTAATGACTTTTGCAGATAACTGATTTTACATAGTCTTACAATAGGATTCGAAACCATAATGAGTTAAATGTTTCATTTGGTATGGAAATAATTTTTATTTAAGAATAAATCTAAAAAGAATTTCGTCGTTATTAAATAAAATTGGACAGTTTTAATATTGTATGTGAATATAAATATAGAATGTTTATCTCCACTGGAGGAAGAAATAATCGCTTAAAATTATTTAAAACAATAAATTAATAAATAATATACTACATAATATAGTGATATTAAATTTAATATAAATATATAATATAATTTGAATTTGAATTCAAGAATGTATCTTTTCTTTACCAATTGGTGATGAATTAAGTATATGAATTGAAAATGGATATATCTAAGATGTTTACTTGACTGTTACTTTCAACTGCAATTATACATTGTAAATGTCACATTATTATTCTTGAAAATTAAACTATTTCCATCATTAGGCAAAATGTATACAAATATTAAAAAAAACGCAAATCTTCAAAAATGTTGAAATTAATAAAATATTAAGTAAATAATATGTTTATAATGTTCCAAATTTTTTGTTTGGAATAAAAGATGTCCTATTTAATACGACAAATCAAATTTGAGAAAAGCACTTTGGATTGAAGAACGAAAGAATATGTTTAATATTTTTCGAGCAATTTTTTCGAAATTTTAGTATGAAGATTTATGTACCACTTCTACATATTAAAAACAGATACGTCGACAAAACAGGTTATGACTTTAAGTTCGTTGATGGATGCGTCATCAAACATTAGGTGGCAGAGATATCTACCAGTACTTAAGCGTGCAACAAAGGCACGTCCAGAAGGAGGTCAGCTTTATACTAGCATGCTTGTCGTTGCAATGTTTCTAAATATCTTGGTAAAACCGAAAACTGACCAAAGAGGAAATAAAAGAATTTTAAAAAAGATTTTTTGGATGATAACAAGAAATCATAAAATTAACTCGATGATTTCTTCTCTGTACCTGTAAAAACCATGCTATAATAATTGTCAGACTATTATTAAGTACAAAATTTCGTCTAATAAGGGAGAAAGTTACACTATTTCTTATTCTAATTTTTTGTTTATATATAATATTAAAGATTTTTAGGTTAAAATTTGATTTAAAGATAACTATGTAGACATTATATAATTCTTGAAAACTATATATAAATATTATTCTCACTTATTACAAACATTTCCCAGTCCCTTTTAAGAGAACAAAAAAAATTTAAGCCGTCGCCGCTGAGGGACTCGAACTAGGACCCCCGCGAGTTGTCAGTCGGACGCTCTAACCACTGAGCCACTGAACACACTTGGCTTATATTGTAATCTTTTAAATTACTCTCATCCAAAATCATGTTTGGGGTAAATTAATGTTTAATAACTTTAAATAATTAATAATAATTAATAATAATAACAATAATTAATTTAAAACTTTATTGCAAACATATCTATTAAGTATTTCGTATTTATTATATATATTCTATGCTTTATTTATTTATTTACTTGCCTGACCGGGTAGGTCCAGAGAGTCATTTAAAAGATTACAATATAAAATCCAAGTGTCTTCAGTGGCCCAGTGGTTAGCACGTCCGACTGACAACTCGAGGACCCTAGTTCGAGTCCCTCAGCGGCGACGGCTTAAATTTTTTTTGTTCTCTTAGAAGGGACTGGGAAACAGTACGGCATTAGTCTGGATCTGGCGCATAATCCAGACTGTTACCAGACTTGAGCCCAGACTCTCGCCCTATTATTGCCATTCTTCAAACCTATACTTGCCTTATTTCGGCCAAACATCTATTAGACTTCGGCCATACCAACGCCATACTATTTTTTCCACGCGGGTAGTGTTGGAATCCATGGTTTATCCAACTAAGTAACAACCATGATTACCAACGTTATTTTACAACACTTTCCCAGAGTTGGCTCACAATGTTGATCCAACGTTGTATTAATATTTGCACATTAGTATTGGAAATCAATGTTTGTCCATACTTGCTACAACTTTAACTACCAACGATATTTTACGACATCTTCCCAGTGTTGCCCTACAATACTGATCCAATATTACAACATTAACTGTTTATCGTTGGAAGCGAATGTTAGTCCAATGTTATAAGACTTTTGGCTACAAACATTATTGTGCAAAATTTTTCCAGTATTGTAGATTATTATTATTGTATATAGTAAGAAGCATAATATAATTTCATAGCTTTTGAGAAAATATTATATACGTATTTTTTTCTTCTTGATTTAAATAAGTATTTCAAGAGATATTTAATTCTTTGTTCAGACAGATTATATTAATGTGTAATCTGAAGTTTTCATTAGAAGCTGCCGTGGTTGAGTGGTTACAGTGTTGGCAACCTACGCGAGAGGTCCGGAGTTCGAATCCCAGCGGAGAACAACGTATGTTTTTTATAAAACCGAATAACGTTTATGTGTTAAATTGTATTTCATATAGTATATATATGTGTGTATAGTTACTTTCTTAGAATTATGGAACTAAGTGATTAAATAATTAAAAGCAATAATATATAAGAATATATATAAGTATACGATATAAAATCAATGTTGTAAAACTATACTGGAACAATATTGTTAAGTGACATTGGTAAATAACGCTGAAACAATGCTTGCCAATAATGATGATAAACAATGCCATAATAGCGTTGGTAAATAATGTTGGACAAACGTTGTTAAATTGTATTGGGAAAATGCTGACAGTGAACGTTGGCCGACTGTTACATTTCAACGAATAAACAACGTTGGTTCGACTGTTGGCTGCCAATGTCGATCCAATATTTCCAATACTGGGCCAACGTAGTTCCAATCGTTATTTTCTGCTTGGGTAGTTTTATTTTTTTCAGTATAACCAGAAAGGAAGAATATATTATTTTGTATATTTATATCACATTATTTAAAATTTAATTATTAGATTAATTTTGAATTTCTAAATTTGATATACTTTTACCAATCTATTTTCATTGAAAATACGATCGGTAATAATTTTACGAAGGTAAGTCAAAAATAAGAATCTATATACTTTTTTATTTTTAATGTCATAAAATGATATTTGCTAAAATATTTAAATGCGCTCCTATTTCAATGATGGCTGCACCGTTTGAAATGAATTGTTTTACCCCTGCCATGTTTCCATGTCAAATAACAGGAAAAAGTTGGAAATAATCAAGATTGTCAAGTATGGTTAGAGAAACCCGCAATTGATGCAATTTGCCCACGACGACTTTAAATAAGTGAAATAATGAAAAATATAGTCGTAATGAAACATTTTCTTTTTTATCACTGATGATTTTCTTTTTAATTTTCCCAACAAATTCGACTATATATTACTGTACTAGTAACTCGGTGATCTTTTTTTCTTCGTTTAAAAATTTCGTGAGGATTATTCCATTCGAATGTCATGGCTCTTTCAGACAATTAGGCTGATAAATTTTATTGCTTTAAATTGGTTTCTAACGTATAAATAGGTTCAAAGAGACTACTTGGAAACTGACAACTGTATCAACGCACTACCTACAGTAAGAGAAACTACTGCATTTATCGGGTCGACAGGTTTCTCATTCCTAAGAAAATCATATCCTGGACTTTTCCAATGATGTTTTTAGTAACATTCAGCTGTCAGGAATTGTGAAGGGATCCATACACGGTATCCAACTGCTACTTTTTGTATATTTATCTTTTCACAAATAATAAATTAATTACAAATCGATATTGCTCTTACTTACTTGTATATATTAATAAAAACTAAATAGTATAATAAAAAAAGATTCAATAAAAATATCGATTCAAACTTGAGACCGTAGGAAATTTTATTCTTATCTGACTCGTAATATAGATTATACTATACCGGTTGTCCCATTTTAATTTACACTTTTGAATATCTCGAAAACGACTCATCAAATCAAAAAAGTTACAAATTTTGTTTTCCTTGAACTTATATATATTCAATAATTATTTTATTAACAAGTAATACAATCTCAATTAATTAATTATAACTTTGTCATACAAAAATATATAAGTTATTAATATTTCATTGTATAATATTATTCTATATATAACGTACATAATAATAATTATGTATGTATTATATGACAATAATTTTTATATACATTAGGAAATTACCCTACCGACTTGACAGCAAATGTTAAGCTTTGTTAAGATCTAACTATTATTAAGTATTATGTAGTTCCAGCTATACTAAAACTATATAGTATAGATTAGATTCTAATTATTTAGTACAAAATATACGTTAAATATATCGTATAGATATAGTTTTTACTATTTAAGTTATTAAATATAAATTATTCTCCACCTTTAAAGGCATTGAACAAAACTATATAAACTAGAAACTGTTTATTTGAGCACACACACACACAATAATAATGTAGTATTTTATTATAATATGAATATACACTGGCGGCTGTCTAGTAAAATATGACCAATATTCAAGATACTATAATTTTCTTAATAATTATCGGACGTTAATGACCTCTCGATCGTTTTGCACTAAGATCATAACTTGATGCTTTTTCTGATAATACTTGTGCCCAAATCAGTATTTTTATTTTTTTTCTCGAAACTAGAACTTTGTCATAAATAAAAAATTTTTTGAGTTTTTGATTTTTTTTTTTATTAAAAATTAATCAAAATTATTAATGTTTCACTTAGAATGATTGAGATTCAAAGTGCAAGAAGTTTTAAACGTTTATTTTTTAAACAAATTGGACTTCGAAAATTTTTCAACTTGAAAAATTAACATAACTCAATGAAATTTCGATTTAAATTAAAATAGAAATAAATCAATAATAAACTGATTTTTACATAAAAGTTTTAAAAAATTCATTCAGAAATTCATTTAGTTATACTATGCCAATTTTTTAAGCCGAAAATTTTTCATAAATTTCATTTAGATAAAACGTATAAAAGTTGATTACTCTCAAAAATTTTGTTTTATTCAATGTGGTGTAGTGGGATGGGATTGACTATAAAACAATATACCCAGGTAGAAAAATCGACGGTCCGCCGTTACTAACGAAGGGGACTAGCGTGTTCCACGGTTGGCGAACGACGGTCGAATTTCGTACTGTCCCAGTATGGGGACGACCGTCGGGGAACGATCGGCACACTACTGGTGCGACCGTCGTTAATTTATATATAAAAATTATTTTATTTATTTATTTATTTCATAATCATAACATTAAAGTTAAAAGAAGTATGTATTTTTTATTTTTTAATTATTTTTTAGTCGTTAATTTATATATAAAAATTATTTTATTTATTTATTTATTTCATAATCATAACATTAAAGTTAAAAGAAGTATGTATTTTTTATTTTTTCTTTTAAATATATATTATTTTTAATTTTAGTTTTTAACTTTAAAATTATATTATAATTATTAGAAATAATAGAGTAGATATTATATTCTGTATTTAATTATTAAACATTTATTAAATATTTTTCAAATATTTTGCCGTACTAGAAAAGTAAAAGCTTAAATTGTATCAAAAAA